>JABXWE010006142.1:0-25696 GCA_014611495.1 Limonius californicus | reverse complement strand
CCAGAGAGATGCTTCGGGAACGACTTTTGGGAAACGAGGCCTGGGACCTGGTGATCGAAGGCGAACGCGACCGGGATGAGCTGGTGCGTATTACACGGCTGCGGGCTGGTCGCCGATTTCGGTGCGCTTTTAGGCGTTTTTTAAGTCGCTTAAATTCGCGATAAAGTTGATCCATGTCGGTCCGTGAAGCATGTTGGCGATGATCCCCCATTAGGGCGAAGCACGAGCACAAATAAAGGAAAAACAAAACCGAAACAGGAAACAAAGAGCGAAAAGAAAATTAAGACGTGTGGTTTCGTCCGCACAAAGAATACGAATGACGCATAGCACACTGGTGGTAAGGAGGGTTGGGTACACTTTGCACTTTTTTTTGCATGCTTTAAACTTGTGGTTCGTAGTATACATCGAATAGTACTACATAGTGATCTCGAGGGTGAGTCGCTAATATAATTTTAAAAAGAACGCGTCAATTACACCTATTATGTAGGCAACCAACTATAGCGACAACTAAAAAACAGAAGCCAACATCACGGTAGTTGTGAATTATTTGAGTATGAAGGTTATGTTGATGCAGTGTTTATATTAAATAAGTATTTCATCCTGTATATAGGACACAGATGATGACTTTTTTGTTAAATGCAAAAATCGACAGGGTGATGTTTCTGTAAGGACCGTGAACATCGTACTTCCTTTTTACAACACAAATACATCAGCGGCAAAGTGGTGTAATGGTCAAGATAGCTGCCTTCCAAGCAGTTGATCCGAGTTCAATTCCCGGCCATAGCAAACTTTTTTTTAATTATTATTTTTGTTATAACTATTAATTATGATTTCTTCAACGTAGCATAAAATATTTCATTTCATTTCTTCGGTTAAAACGTGATTACTTTTAGTTTTTATTTTATGGGAATTTATTACGCATCCCTCTGATTTAAATTTTCTAACAATTGTTTGTATGGTTCGAATACCAGGAATCTGAATATTTTACTGAAAATAAGTCTCTCACAGTTCTTAAGCTGTTACCATTCTGGTACCACATTAGAATTTCCACTTTTTCGTTTTTACTGTACATGGTTGTATAAAAAACGCAAGATGACTAAATAAAGATTAATTTTATTTTTTAATCATAAATTAATTTGATTGCTGTGGTCACAGCATGCTTGAGTTGTCTGTATAGTTGGTTGCCTACACAATAGGCGTAATTGACGCGTTCTTTTTAAAAGTATACATAGGCAATGTATACTAAAAAGAAAAATTCCCTGTATGTCTTAGCATATATCTCAGATATTAGGAGTGCCTAAATAAATTTTAAAGTTACTGTAAAATAGATGGATATTAATGTGGTTTTCTAAAAAAATGCATTTACAAACAAAATGGCAGCACAAAACCTATAATTTTTTTATTGTAAACTATAATTTTTTTGTAATATTCTCAAAGAGCTTGTAATTATTCTTTCAACACTGTTACCAAAAAGCTTTAATATGTTCAATACAGATTATTTTTGGTTTGTATTTGAATACTATTTATTTATTTTTACTAGTAATGCCTTTAAGGAATACTAAAATCAAAAGAAGTACTTGTAAAATATTTTCAAAGATTATAAAATATTTTCAAAGATTGTAAAAACAAGCATATTCATCAATTTATTATTGAAAAGCGAAAACATTGCTTTTCAATGTTCGATTTTAATAGCGGATCCATTTAAGAATTCGTATGTTGGTGTTGTATCTTGAAAATTAACACAAAAATGTTTGTAAATTACAAACTAATTTTTAGGAATCCGTACTATACAGTGCGCGCCAAAAGTATGGAATATACCAAATAAAACTGAAATAAATATTTTTCTGTAAAAATCCTGAAACACGCCAATTTTATTTTTAAAAATACACATTTTAATGTCAAGATAATGTTCCGACATTCATTTGATTTTAAGTGATGATGTCATCGGATTTTTTTTAAATAACAAGTTGTAATTTTTTTTCGTGATTTGGATAGACCGTTTAAGTGTCTAAATGACAGTATAAAAATATTGATACCTTACATTTGAAAATTTCCGTAAAATAAATTATTGATAATTGATTGCGTTTAGATATTCGCGCTGGGTAGTCATTGTGTTGATAAACACATTCTTAACAAATGCTATCGACAAAGGAGGATCAAACGTAACAAGAAACAAATGCCCATACACTATCAGTTATTTGGCATTAACATCGTTTAATTTTAATAATTAACGTTAGTTTAATAATCTACTATGGCTCATTTAACAATTACACAAGGCATAGAAATTTTAATTTATGTCGGCAGTGATAACCTTACAAGAACAAAAGAAGAAGTTTGAGTTATGTTTAATGCGAAGAATCCAGATAGACCTATTATGCAATCAACGGTTAGTAAAATTAAAAGAAAATTTAGGGAAACGGGAAACGTTACAGATATTTCAAAAAGTGGTCGTTCAAAAGTAATGAATGAAGATAAGCAACTCGACGTTCTTCTACAAGTCGAAGAAAATTCTAATTGTGTTTCCCAAAAAGTCGCAGCAGAAAATGATGTCAGTTAGAGTTCAGTTACTGAGAAAAGAAAAATTCCATCCTTATAAAGTTCGGCTTGTTCACGAACTCAATGAAGATGATCCTGACTGACATCTACAATTTTGTGAAATAATGATGAATATTCTCGAAACAAATGAACGTTTCCATCACCAGATCCTCTTTACGGATGAAGCAACTTTTTGCTTGAATGGAACAGTTAACGCCAGAAGTGCAGATACTGGAGTAAGGAAAATCCTCATTGGATGTCTGAGGCACGCACCCAATATCCACAAAAAGTAAACGTCTGGGCTGGATGAGTGAACACTAGAATAATAGGTTCTTTTTTCTTTGATGGAAATCTTTCTGGACAAAGATATTTAGAGTTTCTCCAAAATGACCTTATTCCAGTAATTGCGATACTTTGACCAAACCAAGATGATCCAGATGTGCCAAATAATACCCTTTGGTATCAGCAAGATGGCGCCCCGCCACATTATGCGCGTCCTGTCCGCGAATTTTTGAATAACTCCTTTTGTGCAAGGTGGATCGATAGACGACGGCCGCTCGAGTGGCCTGCTAGGTCTCCTGGCCTTTCACCCCTCGATTATTTTTTATGAGGCTATTTAAAGTCGAAAGTTTATTCTATTAGACCACAAGATATTGAAGATCTGAAAAATGGTATTAGACAGGAAATTCAAAGAGTTGCAGAAAATGTTATTCATATCTTAAGAGAATTTGTGGATCGTCTTTCTTATCCTCAAGAAGTGAATGGATGGAATTTTGAGCATTTACTTTGATTGTTTATTTTGGTTTCTGATAAAGGTGTCTTAAACAAACAATAATTTATTTCTCCGAAATTTTCTGATGTAAGGTACCAATATTTTTACACTGTCTTTTAGACACTTAAATGGTCTATCCAAATCACAAACAAAAATTAGAGGTTACCGTTTAAAAAACAATCAGATGACGTCTTCACTTAAAAACAAATGAATGTCGAAAAATTATTATGACATGTGTATTAAAAAAAATAAAATTGACATGTATCGTGATTTTTACAGAAAAATATTTATTTTAGTTTTATTTGGTATATTCCATACTTGAAAAATCTACCAGTTTATGAGATATTTTGGAAACAAAAAAACATGTATTTTGATGATAATAATAATAATAATACTAATAATAGGCAATTTCAACAAGTATTTAGTTTTATTTTAGCTTTATACGTATTTCGACATACAATATGTCATTATTAGACTGCGGAAGTTTAGGCAGTAAAAAAAATTATTATAGGCGCCTAAAAAAGGCTCTTAGCAAGCACAAATAGGCACTTATACAGAATAAATAGGCACTATAAAAAGAGAATTATATTCATTGAAAACACAATATTAACCTTTTTTCTTTATTTTTTCATACTTTTTACATGATGAATTGATTAATAATCAATGATTATCTTATGTGGTAGCTACATACATTACTATTTACACCCATAATTAGCTTCACAATACACAACTAATACCATCTCTAAATTTTTTGGTTCGAACTGCATGCGTTTGTCAGTTAATACTAGTTTGTAGCCAGAAAAAGACCGTTCCACATCAACTGTAGTTACAGGGGCGTACTTGTAGTGAGGAATTATTGAAATGTTAATATTCGTGGGTGCTTCCTCTTCAATGTCGCCTTTTAAAATATTTGCAATAGATTTTATTGTGGAATATCCGGGGTTTTTCTGAAGAGTAACACTCAGTTTAGTTTGTATTGCTTGAGCAATTTTACCAGTAGCTTGCCGAAGCTTCCTTTCTACTTCTAATACTACCGACACTGAAGAATTAAGTGTTTCGCCTGATGATTCCAGTTTTGTTATAGACTTGGCAATAAATGTGAAATTTGCACTAATAAACGCTAGTTCTTTTTTAACATTTTTGTCCTGCAAAGCTTCCTGCGCAGATAGTATGCAACTGCCATCCTCTGCTGAAAATGTATCTATGACAGCTTTTATTTGGTCAAAATTTGTGTTGTAGTATTCCGTAGCATCAAGCCACGTTCCCCATCGCGTAATAATAGGCTCAGGGGGCAAAGGAGTATTAGGTAACGCTTCTTTAAAACGGTTTACTCTAGACGGGGCTTTACAAAAAACCTTTTTGACACTTGAAATTAGTTTGTTGACATTTGGGTACTTATTTCTAATTTCTTCGGCAACTCTATGAAGCCCATGCGCGAAACAGGTAACATGCAGAAGATTTTGATAGAAAACTTTAAGTAGTTTTCCAGCAGCGATCATATATGGAGCAGCGTCTGTGTACATCAAAAGTACATTTCTATCTTTGATACCATCTGGATAGAGTACTTTTAAAGAAGTATTTACAAAATAGGCTATATTTTCACTGTTTGCTTTTTCTATTGGTTTCGACGTTAGTAGATAGGCCCTCTCAAATTTATCTCTATTCAATTTTCCTACAATTAAATGTGCTATGTATCTTCCTGCAGCATCTGTTGTTTCATCTACTGCTATCCAAACATACGAATCGCCAATATCTGCTCTGATTTTATGTAGTGTTTGTTTATACTGCGATTCTAAATATGATTTTCTTAATGTCGATTCTGAAGGAACGTTGCGCCCGCAATACTTTTCTAAAAAGTATTTAAAAGTGGGATTTTCGATTTTCCTCCAAGGGATATTTGCTGCAACAAGGGCCTTGCACATGTCGGCGTAAAATTGGTCCTGTTTTCCAGAGACCGGTTGCGTAAGAAAAGTTTGAACCGATGAAGATGATTGTTTGCGCTTAATGTTCGCCTGATGAGTTGCAGTTCTCTCGTGCTGTTGAACATGATGCTTTTTATCACTTGACACCTAGCAATTAATAGAAATAATGAAAATAAAAACAACACCCCGTCTAAGATTTACAACAATTAAAATACTGACCTCTTTGCTACAAACTTGGCAAAAAATAACTTTTCCGTCGGTGGTAAAACACGGCGAAGTTTTAATCCATTCCCGAATAAGGGCACTTTTACTGCTTGGAATTTTTGGCATTCTGCTCAATCCTGTTGTCACTTAACACAACACTAACAACCTTGGTGCAAGATGTACCAGAAGTAAATAAAACTGCATTTAAAACTGAAATTCCCACTTTAACAATTTTATTTGTGAAAGTTTACACAACGCTTGGGTAATTCCGGGAATTCCAGGTAGCCCTTTCTAAAAATAAGTAGTTAGGGTAGCAAATGGAAATTTCCAGACAGACTTATTTACTTGACGTACACGGTTTTTTGAAATTTAAGCAGTATTTTGATTTCTAAATCTTAAAGGAAGCGAACTGCTTTAAAAATTACATTTTGAATTGTAAAATAGTAAAAAAAGGCATTTTTAGGCGAAATATTTTTAAAATAGGCATTTACGTTTAAATAGGCAAATATAGGCACTATAAAATTGGATTTTATTAATCGTTATGGTATAAAACTTGCTTAAAATTCACTCCTGGAGAGATATTTGTTATCAAATAGAATAGGCATTTGCCTAAACTTCCGCAGTCTGCTTATTAACATTTCCTAACCTATCCCTACCATATTTATCCATCTTTTCCTTACTAATCTCCTCAAATCTTTCTATCATATTCCCTTCACATTCATTAAACTTTCCTACCATATCCCTATCATCTTTACCTAACTTTTCGATAACATTTCCATCATCAATCTTCTCATCTAATTCCTGTCCCTTTTTAAACCTTTCTATCCTTCCTTCTCGGTATCCTATACTAGCTTTAATTAATGTTGTCTGTTGAGTACCAACATATGGACAACTAATAAATTCTTTTGAATGACAATACAGATGGTTTGTGACAGTGGTACTCCCTCCTAAAAATCCGGAGGTTGATGGATCTGCACGTCCACCAGCTCCTCCGGTTTCCTCGTTGGCTCGACGGTCACCGTGTTTACATAACCCCTACTGCCTGATTCCCCATACGGTTCCCTATGATCCTCTTCCTGACGATGGTTCCTCTGAGCACTTTCCGCACCCCCGTCACTCCTCGGTTGGTCATAATACGGTCGTACATACGCACCTCCATTTCGGTAATTCAAACTTCGGTCAGTTCTATTATTTCCAGGATACCTTCCTTCGCTGCTCCACCCGCGTTCACAATCCTTATTACTCATAAGATACCTATCTGGGTATGTGTACGAACCCCGGTTATACAAGTTATCATTTCCTCGATTCCCACTAAAACCCCCGTAATTCCGAACGAACCTGTCACTGTTGTCAAATTGACAGTTTCTCGCCCTACCGTTGCGTCCGTGACGTTCTATGTAGTCCAAAGACCGTAATACATTCAGAAATTGTTCCCACTCTGTCACGTTATTGCGGATCACGTCCCCGGACACCGTCCCATCAAATTGCGCTGCCAGAATTGGTATAACCACCCTTGCGTCTTTGTACTCGTCAAATTGCTGAAATGTAAACAACTTTTGAGTCGCATATTCAACCCTAGTCAAACCCCTACTTCCATTATACCTGTCCCCCATCAAGTCCTGCTTTATCAATGACTGTACACTGTTACCCCAATAATGTCTTAAGAACAACTCTTCAAACTTGTCCAAGTTGTCACATTCATTGGAAATAGTGTGAAACCAAACTACAGCCTTATTTCGCATCGCACTTCTTATCACACTCTGCTCCAGGTATGCGTCGTAATTGTACCCTACCTGTACCTGAAGATTCTCCAAATACCTTCTCAGATTAAGCATAAATGTTCTGGGATGCGTCTGTAGCTCCGAATCAAATTTTGGGACTTCTTGACTGTAATTATTTCCCAACAGAAACCTTCCTATTCCACCGCCGCTCCTACACACCTTTTTCTCAACCAACTCGAGTTTTTCATCAATCGCTAACTTGTCTCGTTCCCACTCACCTTTCAGGTTATCTACTGTTTCGTCCACCCTTCTCTCCAAGTCAAAGAAGCCCTCTTTTACCTGTTCAATGCCACATTCTTCCAATTTCTTTTCCACACCTCGGATTCTCAAATCGATCTCCTTTTTCAAATCATTCACTTCTTTACTGTTGTTACCGAGCTTAGCATTTATTTCTTTACTGTTATTATCGAGCTTAGCATTCATTTCTTTACTGTTATTATCGAGCTAAGCATTCATTTCTTTACTGTTATTATCAAGCCACCTCATCATCATTTCCAAGGAAATGACCATCTTCTCTGCAGCTTCCTTACAGGTAGCTTCTTTTTCTTCACTCTCAAGCTTCTCTCTTTCCCTCTGATGCGGCTCATCCCTCTCTTTTCGCACTATCTCTAACATTCTCTTCCCTTTCCCCACCTTCCTTCTACCTTCCCTTGTCTTAATAGTATCCTCCGACGTTTCCATCCCACTCCTGCCCCAACGGTGTATTATGACTTCGTCCCAAGTTGATGACGACAAAAATGTCCTATGTTTTATCCCTTCAGAATAATAACAACCTTCGCCCCACGTTTGCGGCGCCAAAAATGTCGTGTACGGACAGCAGCGTACTTTTTCTAACTCAACCTTAACTTCTGTTACCTGTAATTACTTCACCTTACATCCGGCTAGCTCTCATAAAGGTTTATCTCAACTGCTGGGTCGCTCATAAATTATAGTACCACACCTTCGCAGTTCGCTGTCTTTAACTCTGAATGCATCCCAAATAAAAGATTACCAGTTCATTTAAAGTCCACTTTTAATAGTTTTGTACAATTTCAATTAAACCTAAACACATTCCATTCCAATCTTTACACTTTTATTACTTAATTTTGAATTTATATTAAGCTCGGATTCCTGTGAATAATTTCACGTCCGCAGCTTTTTATATTTTATTCCCTATATAATCTGTGATTTTATTTCACGCATTAAATTATTTACTCATCCCCTCGACAACCCTCATGTATGGTCAATCGAAACATTTCAACGATCTCATTCGATCTACGCCAACGTCTTTTTAAAAATGAATGAACATCCCTGATCACATACTTCGATGTGCTAAACTTTGTACAGAAAAGCAACTATAGTTAACACAAAGATAACGTAGAGAAGGAAACTACAAGGCTAACCAAAATATCATGTCAATATGTATGTATATATTGTAAGCGCTCGTTAACAAAGCCGTGCTTGTGTGTGACCTAATTGTCGATTTCGGGAACGAATGAAGACAAGAAGTCTTGATATTATACTGTTTACTGTTCATTGATTTAACCAATAAATGTTTTTACTTGTGAGGCTTTTATAGTGCAGCGGTGCAAGCTTCTCCCAAAGTTTCCGTTGAGTTTGGTGTAAAAAAAACAAAAGTGGAACTTGTTTTGTTCTAAATGTGACTCATATACTGCTTCTAATGAATTAATTTTTGGGGTGTTGTGAATTCTCATATAGTCATAACATTAACTTAATTTTTCTTGAAATGTGCTTGGGTGTCAAATGTGGTTTCAACATTATGAGGTAATGGATACTTGGCGACGCCTTTGCCAGGCCTATTGCGCAAACATAGACTTTTCTATTATGTACTAATATTTTTTCTTGAATTTGTTTCAAGCTGAAAATCCAGTCTTGCGAGCCTCGTCCGGATCAGAATCCTCTCTGGTTATCATTTATTGTGTCTTCTATGTTTGTTTTAAGTCGCTTCTCGAGTATTCATTCGTATATTTTTCCCGCTACACTCAGTAGAGATATTCCGCGGTACTTATCGCAATTGGAACTATCACCTTTTTTATATACTGGAACTATGACAGCCAGTTTCCAGTGTTTGGGTACTGCCTTTGTTTTTCATGCTGAGTTGATTACCTGCTGTTTTTCTGTTCTTGAGTTTTTGTGTCGCTTCCTATTTCTACCAGTTGTATCTCCGCGTTTCCTTGGTGCTCTATTTCCTCGTTGTCCCCTGCCTTCTTCTTGTGGCCTTGCATCCTGTAGAATTTGTTCTTCCAGGAGCTCGGAAAAGTATTCTTGCCATCTTTCTTTATCTCTCTTTCGGCTGTTAACAATTTCCCGTTCTTACTTTTTATACCTCTAACTGAGTTCTTCTTTGTTTTTTGTAACCCTTTCAGGACTTGTAAGAGCATTTTAGCATTTCCTGCGATATTTTCTTCCATTTTATTACCTAAGTCCTCCCACGCTTTGGTTTTTACATCCTTAACCATCATTTTAACCTTCTCTCTTTGGTCTTTACAGACACTGCAGCTTTCGTTGTGTTTCAAGCTGAAATAATTCTGCCAGTATTGTTTCATCTTGACCTCTCTCTTGATATCGTCGTGCCACCGGGCTGTTGCTTTTCTTTTATTACTAAATTTGGTCATAATTGTCCATAATTCTTCCACATTTTCTGAGGTCTGTGTTTCTTGTACTCTTCTCATTTCTTTATATATTGCGGCTGTGTATTTTCACCTGGTTTCTTCCAGTTGTAGTTTGTAACTTCTACTGGTTTCATACTTTACTTCTCTTTCATTTACCTATTTACTTAGTTCTGCTTGTCCTAGTTTCACTTTGGCTTCTACAAGGAAATGGTCGGTTCCCAGTTCAGCTCTTCTTTTAACTCTTACGTCGATTATTGTCTGCCTGTTCTCTTTTTCCATCAGCACCAAATCAATGATTGATTATTCTCCCCTGCTTTTTACTTCTCGTATGTAGTTATGTGGTAGCTCTTTGTGTTCAAACCGCGTGTTCGCCACCACTAATTCATTAAGGATACAGAAATATAATGTTAATTGTCGAACTGAAAAGTGAGTGAGAATAATCGAGACTATAGAAGTAAATGACGATTAAATGTCATTGAGAATTTGAGAAAAATATATTACAGACATTTTTCAATAAATAAACACAAATGCTCCACTACACTATGCTTCCATACACCTGTATAGCTACAGTAAACGCCTTAAACAGTTTTGTTTTAGTCTAGGTTTTCATATACATAATTAACCTAGATTGCAGTATGTGTAACCACACATATTACAAGTTATGGCATTTTGCTAGTGTGGATTTGCATATGCTCATCTAAATTGCGTTTCTGTGTACTTGCGTAATTGCATACATTACACATCAGTGATTTCTCTCTACTGTGGGTTTTTATATGAGGTTCTAAATAACGCTTCTGCGTAGTTGAATAAGTACAGATATGGCACTTGAATGGTTTCTCTCCACTGTGGGTTTTTACATGAGCATCTAATGAACGCTTCTGTGAACTAGTATAACTGCATATATGACACTTGAATGGTTTCTCACCAGTGTGGGTCTTCATATGCTGTCCTAATTGGTATTTATCTATACAAGCATAACTACACATTGGGCACTTAAACGGTTTCTCACCAGTGTGTGTTTTAAAGTGTCGTCCTAACAGGTGTTTATATATGCTTGCATAACTACACTTGCTACACTTGAATGGTTTTTCTCCAGTATGCGTTTTCATATGAAGGTCTAAACAATATTTCTGAATACTCTTATAACTACACATACTGCATTTAAATGGTTTCTCTCCAGTGTGGGTTTTCATATGTTGTACCAAACTTGACTTTTCTATTACTCGCAAAGCTGCACATATCGCACTTGAACGATTTTTCTCCCATATGAGTTTTCATATGCCTTGTTACCCGGCATTTATCTATGCTTGCATAACTACATATACTACACTTAAATGGTTTCTTTCCAGTGTGGATATGGATATGCCGTCTTAATTGGCGTTTATCTATACATGTAAAATTACACATACTGCACTTATGTGGTTTCTCTCCAGTGTGGGTTTTAATGTGCCGAATTAATTGCGTTTCCGTCAAACTTGCATAACTACATAAGCAACAGCTAAACGGCTTCTCTCCACTATGAATTTTCATGTGTTGTTTTAAATGACTATTGTGTATACTTGCATAATTACACATATTGCACTTGAATGGTTTCTCTCCGGTGTGAGTTGTGATATGCCGATTTAATTGACTTTCTTGTACACTTGCGTAACTACATTTATTACATCTAAATGGCTTCTCTCCACTGTGAATTTTCATGTGTTGTTTCAAATGACAATTGTATACACTTGCATAATTACACACATTGCATTTGAAACGTTTTTCTGCTTTGTGAATTTGCTTGTGTTGGCGGAATTCATTATTCAGTTTAAATTGGAAATGGCATATATTACATTCAAATGGCGCTAAGTCGATACCAGCTTTAATGAGTGTCTGTGTATTACTTTGACACTTGGGTTCCGAAGCAGCTACACCATACTCAAAAGTTTGGCTTGTGTTCAATTCTTTTCTAATCTGGTCATCACAGTTTTCTAGAGTCTCCGTTTTTATATCCACTTCTTCATGTAACAATTCCAGTTTAATAGAATCACCATCATCATTCTCATCACGTTCCATATTATGAGCTTCCAATTTTACCCGGTAACTAAACTCTTCTTTTACTGCAATAAAGATGCATTCTTATTAAATAATTATATAATAACACAAATAAGATATCACCGAATATGTTATTAATAATTCCATATTTCCTTTCTGGATGGTTTTAAATGTAACTCGTAAAAATAGCAATCATGAGCAATACTAATTTGTGGAAATTTAAGCAAAAGCAAAATTTGATTCTATGTAACCTTGGAAGAAAATCTATTCATATTTACCGCAAGTTTCTTCTTTGATTTTATTCCTATACAGAAAAACATTACATGAGTCTTTTTCATCTGTAACTTCAGGTTTTACATCCGTACTTGATCTACAAACGGAATCCATCCTGGTGTTAATCTTGTTCTAAACATTTAAATCTATTTGCAGGTAAAATAAGTAATAAGTACGAAGATAACTAACCTTTATCGTCAAGATTAAGAAACGCAAGTTGCAAAAGTTAGGCGAATGTGTATTACAAACTTATGATGTTCGCTGTAGCATTAATCAAATACAAATTTACATAAATAAATAAAACATTTTTGTTGTAATTAGTTAAAAACATGTCAATATTAACAGTTTCTAGGTTATGTAGAGTTTAAATTATTACACCTACTCTACATTTTTGAACTACTTTAAAAGTAGTTTATACAATGAGGAAGGGGTATTATTCTAATATATTATGATATTAATATTTTCCTGGCTCAAACAAAACTTATATCTGTACGGTATACTCACATTAATGTTAATGGTAAATATCTAGATAAAATGAATATTTGTGCAATACCTCGATTATCGTATAAATAAACAATGATAGCTACATAGAAAACGTCGCGCAAACGGGTTACAGGAAAAGAGCCAAGGTAAGCAAATTTATTAGCATTATTTTTAATATATAATGTTTCTTTTCCGTTCCTTAGTTTATATATTACCTACTTATCTATGAAATATAAATAGATGCCAGATGCAATTATTAACATAATATAATAACATAAATAATTTAATTAGGAACCGTAAATTAAGATTGAATATTCGCGATTTCACGACCTTACAATATTCAAATTCTCACATCGAAATGTATGCTAAATATTTTGTGTCAATTACGTTCCATCTTTAGCAAGATATTTGAAAACAAATCCACTTCAAAATTGCATTTCATTCAAACATCATTAGGATCTTGTTAGGAGATCCGAAAGAGAGTGAAAATTTTGTAAAAATCGGAGATATAGCAAGTTAACTGTTATCATTTTACTGAAGCTAAAATATATTGGGCCAACTAAACGTAATTTTGGCCTTTAGAAACATATACCTTAGTTCAAAAATCATAGATTTGATAAATCAAGTATTGCTATCGTATGTAGGTACGAAACGCTACACGATATAAAATTAGAACTAAAATTGTTAAACGGAGGTTCCTCGACTAAACGATTTAATTGCTATGAGAGCATTCCGATTTTCAAAAACAAGGGCGTTCTTTTTAAATTTAGACAATGGGCCAATACTTAACAGATTTAATCTATATATTGAAGACAACTGGTAATCGGTGAAGCATAACCAAGATAAATTAAAATATTACCATTAGATTTTTATACCGAGTTCGTGAAGAACTTAGCATAAGAGGTTTTCCTTGGCCAAAATTACTGTAGATAACCCATGAACTGCTCCGTCGGTAAGGGTGCTTTTGTTCAGAGTTATATTTCAGTGCAGCTACAAATTAATAAGATAATTAGATAAATTTCAGAAATTGTTGGTGCAAGTGTAGAATCTGTCCATAGTATTGTTCGTAATCTGGGTTACAGCAAAGTTTGTTCGCAATGGATTCCTCGTCTCTTGTCTAATGAACAAAAATGCTTGCGAATGGGCTTATATCTGCAACACCTCACAGCCTATAGACAAAATGGTGATGACTTTCGTCTGATTTCATACGTAGTTCTAAGTAACGCTTCTGGTAGGTATATCTGTATAACCACATACACCACATTTAAATGGTTACTCTTCAGTGTGGGTTTTATATGAACATGCAACGAACGCTTCTATGAACTGGCATAACTACAGATACTGTCCGTGAATGGTTTCCCTCCGGCGTGGGCTTTAATATGCCTATAATTGCGTTTCTGTTAAACTTTTATAACTAAGTACAATGGTTTCTCTCCAGTGTGAGTTGTGATATGTCGAATTAATTGACATTTTTGTACATCTGCTTAACTAATATACAACACTTGAATGGTGTTTTGCGAATTTTCTGTGAATTTTCATATGTCGTTTTAAATAACTGTTATATGTAGTTGCATAATTACACATATTGCACTTGAATGGCTTCTCTTCATTGTGAATTTTCATATGTTCTTTTAAATGACTATTATATATACTTGCATAACTACACGTATTAGACTTCAATGGTTTGTCTCAGGTGTGAGTTGTATAATGACGATTTAATTGGCGCTCTTGCGTACTTGCATACTCACACATATTGCACTTGAATAGATTCTCCCCACTGTGAATTCTCATATGTCGTTTTAAATGACTTTTCTGTATACTTGCATAAGTGCACATATTGAATTTGAATGGTTTCTCTCTAGTGTGAGTTGTCATATGTCGTTTTAAAGTTATCTTTCGTTTAGTTGCAAAACTGCAAATATGAGACTTAAATGGTTTTTATCCAGTGTGAGCTGTGATATGCTGAGTTAATTGGCGTTCTTTTATACTTGCGTAACTACACATACTACATTTATATGGCTTCTCTCCACTGTGAATTTCTATATGTTGTTTCAAATTGCTATTCTGTATACTTGCAAAACTGCACGTATTGCACTTGAATGGTTTCTCGCCTGTGTGAGTTATAATATGCCGATTTACTCGTTGTTTTTCGTACACGTGCGTAACTGCATATGCTACACTTGCATGGCTTCTCTCCACTGTGTATTTTCATGTGCTGTTTTAAATGACTATTGTATACACTTGCATAATTACACACATTGCATTTGAAACGCTTTTCTGCTTTGTGAATTTGCTTATGATGGTGTAATTTATTCTTCAGTAAATGGTGGTATGTCTATGTTAGTTTTAATGGGTGTCTGTATATTACTTTGGTATGTGGGTTTAGAAGTACCTACACCATACTTAAAAGTTTGACTTGTGATTAATTCTTTTCTAGTCTGGTCATACCGGTTTCCGAGAGTCTCCGTTTTTATATCCACTTCTTCATGTAACAATTCCAGTTTAATAGAATCATAGCCATAATTCAAACTATCTTCCATATTATGAGCGTCTAATTTTACCTGGTATTTAAATTCTTCTTTCACTGCAATAGAAATGGATTCTTATGAAATAATTATACAATAACACAAATAAGATATCACTGAATATGTACATAATTCCAAATTGCTTTACTTGATGGTCTTAAATACAATTCACAAAGATAGCAATCATGAGGAATATTTGGGTGTTGAAATTTGAGCAAAATAATTATATCTCTACTGCCATCGTAAATTTGTTAAAAAAATATGTATTGTCAGCATTAACAGATAAAATTTGATTCCATTTGATCTTAAAAGAAAATCTACAAATAATTACCAGAAATTTCTTCTTTAATTTTCGTTATATGCAAAAAGGCATTGCACATGTCTCTTTCATTTGCTACCTCTGATATTATATCCTACTCGAACTGCAAACGGAATCCATCCTCGAGCGTCTAATTTTGTAGAATGTGCTAAACATTTCAGTATATTTTCAGCTAAAAATGAGTAATAAAGTAGGAAAGTAACTAACCTTTATCGCAAAATTCAAAAATACAGCTTGGAAACATTGGACTTATGAATATTACAAACTTATTATGGCCGCTACCGGGATAATATAATACAAATTAAATAACTATGGAAGCAAATGATTACGCTTTTCATTAAATATATGCCCATATTAATAATTTAAAGGTTATGAAAATGCAAAATTATTTCAACCACTGCATCTTCTTGAACTACTTTAGAAGTACTTACTAGACCTAAAATGTACAGTAGCTGCTTGTTAAATATTGGAACCGTTTAATGTACTGGATTAAACAAACCTCTGGTCTAATGGTTAGCGCATTTGTTTTAGGATCCAATGGACACGGGGTCGAATCCGGCCGAGGACGGAGAGATTTTTCTAGGGGGGGAAAAATGAAAGTGCGCCTTCTGTCGGATAAGAAGTAAAGCCGTAGGTCCCGTGCCACTGCGATGTGTGACACGTTAAAAATCACTACTGAAGTTGGAATTACCCCAGATAGGCAAAATTCTTAGTTAGGGTGTACAATGGGCCAAACATGGTCTGAGTGCAAAGAGATGCTTGGGAAACCGCGTTCTAGATCTCGCTCTTTCAGATACAATACAATGTTCTGGATTTAAAATGCCTTATATGCGCACAACCTTTTTTGTGTGGAGTCGATGGGTAACACATCTGGAAGTGGCCTTGAACGTTGTCAATGTTCCTGCAAATCTCAAGGTACCATAGCTACTTCGTTACATGAGGACGGAAGCTTTTGACACACTGTGTGACAAATTAGCTCTAGAAAAAGCGCAAGCCAAGTCGTACGAAGACATTGTCTGTCTAAGGGATAACTTCTACAACCCAGCGCCCTTTGAAATAGTAGAAACTTTGAGATGTAAGAGTAGAAAACACACAAGGTGAAAGTGTCGAAAGGGTTTTTACATAGGTACTATGCAAAAACTATCCATTAATTGCAAGTTTAGCGTTCTTTTGAAGTTGGCATTAAGACAGTACTCTGTGTATGGATTAAATTTCAAACATATGCAAAGTTGTGAATTGTTTCTTGCCTTACTCCGTTGAAATTCATATTTATATTTTAATAATAATAATAATAATAGTTACAATTTCGACAAGCTTGATTTATTTTTGGTGCTTTATAAGTATTTCGACGTATTAGGTACATTTGATATTGTAAACATTTTGTACCTACGGCAACAGCACACTGGATTTTGATTTCGGACTTGGCTTTGGTCTTCTATTCTAAAACTTCCAATAGCGGGGAATTTAAGAGCTCAATTTGCTCATCCATTAAAGGTGCATTTGCTGAAGCGTGTTTGTGAATTTGAAAGGCGTCGAGTATATCCAATGTATGCTTATTACCACAGAAGTGTAAAAATGTTATTACATTGTTTGATGTCAATGCATGATTGTGTTCTAATAAGTGTTTAGTGTAGTTAGATTTTTCTGGGTGTTTATATTTGTATGAGTGTTCTTTCTATCTCGTATCAAATTTCTGATTGTCTGGGCTATGTATACAGAATTACACTGTGAGAAGTTTAATTTGCAAATACCTGATTTTAACAGATCGTTAGTTCTATCTTTTGCGTTGAATAAGGTGTTGAAAGAGATTTTTGTTGTTTTATAAATTACTTTAATTGTACTTGTTTTGATATAATCATTTTTATTTCAATTATAGCAATTTTCTTCGATATATCACCGAAATAATAATAAATATATTCTTTGAATTGCTAATTTATAATATATCCTTCTGATTACTGTTTTGATCAGTTATGTGTCGTGTCCATTACTGTGTGCAATTTGTTTAATAATCGAAATCTCTTTGGAATAATCACTACTGCTTAGAGGAATTGCTAGAGCTTTTTGTATCAATGACCTATAGGCTGCAAATTTGTTTTATGGCGATTTTTGCATTATTTGTACATCCCATATCAACAATAAATGGTTCTTTAACCTAATACCAATCTCTAGTGAAATTAATAAATGTTTAAGTGCTTTTGTAAAACATTTCAAGGTTTTTTTTTGCCGGTAAGTGTATAATATTTATCAAAAACCCACTACTTATGTATATTGTTTGTAATATTCTAGGAAAATACAAACGGCGACTACTTAGAGTCAGGGTCACTTTATAAGAAATACACATATACCTTCCAAATTTCTAATATATTTATTAACATCTATATATCAGAATGTTTACAAGTAATATTACATATTACCATGCCCTCTCGAGAGCCAAATGATTGTGGAGAGAGATTACATAAAAAAATATTTACAAAAGAGTAGCGACAGTTAACATGTTAAAAGCTTCAAAACACCTCTGCCTATTAATAATATCCCATTTTTATAATACAGTTGTTTAAACAAGTATTTTTAAACGCCATTGTATACTAACCTACCCTATGTGTCAGTTCCCATAATACCATTAATACACAATTTTTAAACTCTATGAATTTTCGCATGCCTTTGTAAATCGCCTCTCACGGCAAATCTGTGATCACAAACGATACACTGATAAGGTTTTTCTCCTGTATGTGTTCTCATATGCATTTGCAAATTATACCTTACTGCAGATTTATAATCACACAGATTACACTCAAAGGGTTTCTCTCCTGTATGACTTCTCATATGTCGTTGTAAGTTAATCTTCCGTGCACTTTTATAGTTACATAAATTGCAATTGAAAGGTTTCTCTCCAGTGTGAATTGTCATATGTTGTTGTAAGCCGCTCTTGTATGCACACTTATATTCACATAGCCCACATTTGAAAGTCTTTTCACTTGCGTGACTTCTCATATGCAGCTTCAAACCATTTTTCTCTCTAAATCTGTGGTCGCACACAACGCATTCGAAAGGTTTGTCCCGGGTATGAGTTTTTACATGTCTTTGTAAGTTATACTTTTGTGCACAGCTAAAATCGCATTCAGTACATTTAAAAGGTTTTTCACCTGCATGGATTCTCATATGAACTCTTAAGATATTCTTCTCTCTAAATACATCCTCGCAGACAGAACATTTGAAAATTGCATCTCTTGTATGAGTTTTCATATGTCGCTGCAAGTGATGTTTCTGTGCACATGTATAGTCGCATCTGCTACAGTTGAAGGGTTTTTCACCCGTATGAGTTCTGATATGTCGGTGCAAGTCACGCTTCTCTACACATGTATAATGACACATGCTGCATTTAAGAGGCTTCTCACCTGTATGCGTTCTAAAATGCGCTTTCAAACCACTCTTATGGGTAAATCTGTGATCGCAGACATCGCATTTGAAAGGTTTCTCGCCAGTGTGAGTTTTCATATGGCGTTCTAGGGTACGCCTCTCTATACATCTATAATCACATAGCATGCAAGCGAAAGGTTTATAATCTATGTGTGTTTTCGTGTGCTGGGTTAAGTTTTTCTTCCAGCTAAAGCTGTGACCACATAGCGTGCATTTGTACGGCTTTTCCGTGGTATGAGTTTCAAGCTCTTGTTGGTCGTCATGTTGCAGTAAAGAAATTCTTGTAGGCTCTGTTGTTACGTGATCTTCAGTATTATTGAAAATTTCAGTTTTTATATTTAATTCTTCATGCAAAAATTTTAAATTGTTGGGACAGTCAGTATCATATTTTGTCTCACTTTTTACATCAAGCGATTCCATTGGTAATTCCCATGCTTGAACCTCTTCCTGTTTTACTAAAAAACATGTTTCTATTAGCATTATTAAATAATACAAGCACAAGGTGATTTTATATACACTTTTTTTTAAATACCAATAATAATCAACGACTAAGTGTTGCCATATATAATTGAATTAGTAAAATTGTATTAACTTACATAAAACTTATCATAGTTGATGCAAGTTACATTTTTATGTTTTACAGAAGAGGTATATATATTTGTAAAGGCATATATTTTTTAATTTATGTATACCATTTGACTAACCGCCTATGTTATTAAATAATGCAAATTTACCATTTGTTAAGTCAAACTGCGGTAATTCTTCCTTGATGTCTGTCTGATGCCAGACATCGCAAGTAGGATCATCAGAATTTGATAATGAGGCCTGGCTGGTTACGTCAAGTTCAACATCTTCATTCTTAATAAATACCGAATACATGTTGGTATTTCTGTTGTGTTCCATATTCTAAAGTATTTTTCTTCTTCTGTTAACAACCCATTTAAGTAACAGGGCACCACCTTACTTAGCAACTCAAATTTATTGAATTGTAGTTACATAAGGTATGTAGGGACCACCTACACTTATTATGGAAAAAATAGTGAGCAAATAAAAAACTATATATTTTTGTAAATTAAAAGAAATGCTGATTTTGATTTAGTGGTAATCATACACTATTTTAACAACTCTTTCAGGTGTGCTAAGGAAACGTGAGGTTTCTACGAACAATAATTAAGGTTATGTAAACAGCTAAGTAGTTCTATCTATTTGAACTATTTTGTGTATGTATACAGGATGCATAAAAAAATAGTAGAATTACTATCTATACCAGTTGATTTGCAATTATTACTGCAACAAACTCATTAAAATAGTAGAAATAAAGCAAAATACAGTAGCTGAAACTTTATTTGTCCTTCTGCTTTAAAATTAATTATTGTAGTACTATTTGTCTTGTGGCTGAACGATTTTATATTAACTATTTTTCAAGTCGTAGCTTTAGGCCAGTATAGAAATGATTTAATTTAGTAATGGTAGTTGTATAAAGTATAAAGTTGTATAAATAGTTGGCGTTTGCAACTTACAAATCAACTTTTAAAAATAGCATCGTGGACACGATCTGCTTTAACGTAATTGCATTGCTCTGGTCTATTTTATATTTCCCTTGTGCACTCCAGAGTATCCGGAAATATGCATTTTCTTCCGTTATGCACATTTTTAGTTTATTTATGGGATTTTATTGAAGATAACTCCTCACAAAAATAAAGATAATGGTTCGGTTTTTGACTAAAAATTACGTTTCCAAAGTCTACTTAGGTATATTCCTATTCTAGTATTATGACATTATTTATTGTATAAGTGAAAAAAAAAAAACGATAGGATATCATGAATTTAATAAGCGTATCATTTAACCATACAATTTAAAAAAGTAATCTTCGAAACGCTGTGCTTTTGTTTTCCAAGTGATAATATTTTGTCATAGACGGTTGGAAAAAGAGTATAAAGTTATTTAAGAATAGATTTTGAATTAGTTGTATTCTGATGAAATTAATGAGTGTAATGAAAAACAACCACCCTGTGTATTATATTATGTTGTATTGCATTATATATTTTTGTACCAATTTTAATGTGAATCCTATGTTGTACTACTATTGTATAAGTTGTGAAGCTTTTGACACAAACAAATAATAAATACACAAGATATCAAATATTTTGCCTTAGCTCATTTGACAAGCAGTGGCAAACAAATATTGCGCACCCAACTTTAATGTGATTAAGTACAAAAACATTCATAAACGAACAACCTTGCGGGTTTTACCCTCTTTATTCGTATTTAAAATTTTTAATACACTTTTGTAAACACCATATACAACAGACTGAAATTATTTCCCTTTTCAATTGGATGGAATCTGAAAAGCGGCAAATATACTTGCATCAGACGAATAAACATACACACATGATATTTCTCCAGTGTAGCTTTTCATATATAATACAAACGTTTTGTACATATGCAAAAGAGCATACAATAATTTTCAATACCTTTTCTCCAGTATGAGCTTTTGCTTGCATAGTTGCAATGGTTACTATCCATTGTGAGTTTTCATATGTAGTTCTAAACAATATTTCTGTGTACTTACTTAGCTCGACCTACACCTACACCTACTGCACTTGAATGGTTTCTCTCCGGTGTGGGTTTTCATGAGCAGTTCTAAACAATGTTTCTGTGTGCCCGCATAAGGACACACATTGCATTTAAATGGTTTGTCTCCAGTATGAGTTTTCGTATGCCATTCTGTGCAGTTCTAAAATTAAACATACTGAACTCAAATGGTGTCTCTCCAATATGGGTTTTCATGTCGTTCTGAAAATACCTTAGTGTATTTGCATAACTACACATACTACACTTCCGTGCCTACTTTTTAGTGTGCGCCTTCATGTCCTGTTAAACAATGTTCTTATGTACTTGCATAATTACACACACTGCATCCGAATGGTGTTTCTCCAGTGTGCGTATTCATATACAGTTCTAAACAATACTTTTGTGTACTAGCATAATTATGTAAAAATACTGGATTTTAATGATTTTTCTTCAGTATGCGTATTCATATGTAACCTTAAACAATGTTTTTGTATACTTTCATAACTACATATCCAAACTTAAATGGTTTCTCTCCAGTGTGCGTTTTCATATGTAATTCTAAGCAATGCTTCTGCGCAGTTGTATATGTACACCTAGCACACTTAAAAAAGGTTTCTCTCCAGTATGAGTGGTGATATGCAATTTTAAGTAGCGCCTCTGTTTGCTTCAAAAACTGCACATACTGCACTTGAATGGTTTCTCTCCAGTATCGGATTTCACATGTATTTCTACACTATGCTTCTGTATGTATCCATAATTACTTTTATTAATAGGTTTAACATTGCCAATGCCAGTTTTAAAATGTTTAATTGTAGTAATATTATTTCCTGTATGGTTATCGTATGCCGACAGTCTCCGTTTTTATATTCAATTCTTAATGTAACAATGCTAGGTTCATAGAATCATTACAATTACGATCATATATCAAATTGGAAGCTTCTGATTTAATTTGTATCTGGCAACTAACATCTTCCTTTACTACAACAGAGGTGGGTTTCTACAAAACAGTAATCAAATTCTATGTAATTTACTACATAATTGTATTCCAAATTTAGTACTACAGCAAAATTGCCAGGATCGAGGGGAAAAACTGATTACAATTAATATAAGAATAAAAACAATATGAACTTATCAGTAGCTTCTTCTTTGATTTTGTTTTGAAATAAAATGACATTTCTAATTTCAGGTTTCATATTTGCACACGATATGAACACGAAATCCATTCTGGTAAATTAGTTTTGATTTTACGTAGGTATGTTCTTAAATAAGTATTGGGATCATACCTGTACTATGAAAACTCAGAAACAATGAGAACAAAAACTTGTAGATTGTGTTTAATGTTTGCTAAGTATGCTGCAAGACCAATTAAAACCAAATAAAACGAAATAACGATTGGAATTTCTTTCTAAGAGTAGATAATGATAATTTGTTTATTATACCTAATTTTATTTGTGTAAATTTTTGCTTGAACTACTTTGAATCTATTTCGTTTACGGCATAAAAAGTTTATAAATTATTTAAACGTCATATGAATATATTTATCTAATTTTCTTAAAATTAGAACACCAAGACTCTGTAAACAACGGTTTCTACATAAAACTTACAGTAAAATAGCACTGCTGTCTATAATTAGTTTTAATTGAACTACTAGAAGATTTCATACCACTGTTCATTTAAATTAATCGAAGGTCCCTTAAATACCCACAAACAACTACTTTCAGTTTTTTTTTATATCAATACACTCCCCAAAAATTAATTTATGTACAACAACAAAATAAGCATATCCCTATTTTTGAGGAACTCGTTCTTACAGTTCGGCCGAATTTTTCTAACCACCCTGTATATACATCAGTTTAATTTTCGGCAGTTAACAGATTTGCAATCTTTGCCGGACGCAGCATATTCCTCATTGAATACAAGTGGGAGCAATCCAATAGCAACCATTAGACGGTTTCCTATCTGCCTACATAAATATTGTAAAATACAGGGACATCAAATAAAAACAAAGCTATTAGGAAACGCCAGCGAATATAGATGGCGCAGTTAAATTTACGCTGGCTTAAACGAGATAAAGTTTATTAGTGGATGTGTGTTTACATGAGACGAATATTGTTATTTTGCTACTAAAAATGTCTGTATGTTTGAATGAAATTCTTCAGTATATTGGTCTAGTCATTCGACCGATAAAAGACGGAGAATAAGTCGTAAAGGGCGCCCATGTAATTTTAAATGTCAGAAACGAACATACTGTTGCTGTTGTGTTTGCAATAGTCGAAAATAAATGATCAATCAGACAAAATAAACTCTCGGATTAGAATATACAATACAATGCGACAGTTACTTACCAAATAAGAAATGATCATCTACACAGACTGTTTACTGGATATCAACATGTATTTTCTGGTAATTGTGTTAGCTCTTACATTTTCTTTTTATTTTCAGGAAAATGGCGCATTGAAATTCCAGTGCTATATCAACTATTCTGTGAAACACAACTGTAATTTTATTTTTTTTTCTTCCGTTAACATGAAACTCACACAATCCTGTTATATTAGTTACTTAAATGTACACAATGTGGCAGTTGCATAGCTAGCGCGTCCCGACGCAGTTTCAATGATATCGCAATGGTTAACTGTTTAATCAAAAACACGCAAGTTTCATTCCAAAGGCACCATTTTCAAAAAATATAATAATAAAAGTAAATTTAAAACTTGCAAAAATTTCTAATTTGATACATAGGTTATTCGATTTTGGTGAAATTAAAAATTTAGAAGTAAGTTAACCCACCAATGTGGTATATAAAATAGAAAGTAACTATTGCAAAACAAACAACATTGGAGAAAATTAAACACCTGATAATCTACGCAATAATATCAAAATAAAGCTATTCCAACGAATATTTATAAAAAGAAAATGTTCAAATATTTGTTGTTGTTTATTAAACTAACCTCGTGCACAACAACCCCCGAGTGGGTCCAGTTACAAGATGGTCGCTGCGTGGTCCTTGAACCCGCTCGCGCCGGTTCCTGGCTCTCTCTTTTTGGGCCGTCCGCTAGATGGCGTTAACAGTACGTCATAACGACCCTCTAACGGAACATCCTCCCTCTTTACATTTACAGAAACTAAATCTAAACTATAACTAGTACAAGAACCCCGTTCTAACACGTTTCATACGAAGACAACCAAGCGGGAACTCTACGGTCCCGCTTAGGTCTCTCGTTCACGACCTGGAATTCATCCTCCTGAACGGTCTCCTCCCTCTCTACCGGAACCCCATTTGTAACAGATTCCGGCACTACTGCACGTTCCACATTCGTGGTAGTACCTTCGTCTATCACCAGGTTTCCGCTAGTACTATCCCTATTGGACATTTCTCCAGACAGTGTGGGAGCAACGACTGGTATAGAAGGTTTATAATATGGTGCCGGGACTAAATGCCAGCGATTTCGTCTATAAAACCCTTTGTTGGTCTCAACCCTGTAAGATCTAGGTTCTTTGCATAATTCTATTACCTTCCCATAACACCGTAAGTCTGCAGTGTTGGGTAGTAACTAAGTAAAAGTAACTCGTTACTAGTAACTAGTTACTTTTCACTAACTTAATAGTAATTTAATTACTTTTGTGTTTTCAGTAATTGTAACTATAACACGTTACAATTATTTAGTAACTTTAGTAACTGAATATGACAAGTTACATTTTCATGCTACAAATGTAAAATATTTAAAAAAATCTGTTTTTAATGCGTAGTACTTAAGAAGTTATACCTGAAGCTGAAGAATTTGTTGAAATTTCGAATGCCTTAGTATGCAAATGCTAATACCGAACACGGGAATACCTTCTTGTACTTAGTCGATAATAAATAATATTTGACGGATCCTATTTGGGCGGTGACAGCTTTTTCCAGTAATCTTTAATCCTTTAACAACTAGACGCTCTCTGAGCAGATATGCGGATTACTGGGAAATACATTCCTAACACCTGTCTCACCGTCTCTATATTTCAATAATAACGAAAAATAAAATAGAATCCTGGGAAAATCCCAAAAACATCGCTGAACCAGCGCCTCTAAGCTCTAAGCCTGTTCCTTCTCCCACGTATAGAATATTTGCTAATAAACAATTGCTTATAAATGTGTGTTTCTGTTGATATTAAGTTGGCAGTAATTGCATGTACATTGGTAGCGTCTCATAAAAAAGGTAACTTAAAAAATAACGAGTTACTTTGTGGTAACTTAGTAACTTATT
>JABXWE010006139.1:0-36301 GCA_014611495.1 Limonius californicus | reverse complement strand
TTTATATGTGTGTTTATGTTAAATTTTACTTTTTAAGAAAATCTAGAATTTGATAATTTGTTTTTGTGTGTATATGTATCTATATATATATATATATATATATATATATATATATGATTCTATATTTATATTTCGATAGCAAAGCATTTTGGGTAAAATTTTTATTTTTGATTTTTGTCTTAAAATCGGCCAAAGAATCACTTCCTGTTTTTGACATTATTTAGGAACCACCTGTACATTATTAAAAAAATTACATATCAAACGATATTTTGATTATGCGCAAAGGAAGGGAAGCCATTTTTCCTCTCTTAGCTTCAAAATATAAAATACTGTACGTTTTCTCCAAATTTGCACTAATAATTCTATTACGTTTCAGAAAATTATGTACTGTCCGATTTGAAGTCTCTAGAATGAGCTTGTATGGAGCGAGAAAGTTTAATATAACACACGAAAATTTTAAATTCGGTCACATGTAAAATTCGGCAGATTGATCTTTAAACGGCGAAAAAATGGTAGAAATATTTTAACATCAGAAAAACCGATGAAGCAGTAGTAAATAATCTTGTCTATAGATTTCAGGAAGAGGGTTAAGCATAGACCTTCATTTATCATATTTTGTGGTAGGACTATATGTTGAGGAGTAGAATTTTGAAATGTAGTGGGATTAAATTGTTTCGATTTCTGGGCAATTTTTATTGGTAAAGTGTGTGCGAATTCTTTTAGTAATTGTCGTATCATATCTGCAGCGTTCAAACGCGGGTTTAGAAAACATTTATGCTTTAACAATGTAAAAGTATCATACGCGGTGGAGCATTTTATAGCAATGCACAAACTACTAAAATTCCGAAGGAGTTTTGCGATGTTTAGAAAGCCAGCTTCAATGGGCGCTTTGTTGAATAATGCAAAGAGGGATGTTCGCTGCATACAGATGCCAGTATCATTATGAGTCGGCTGCAAAATACACATAGGTACCTGTTTAACCCGCAATATTCTCAACACCCGCTTCCGCACTAATTATTGCTTACAATATTCCAAGTGGCGTAAAACGAAAAGCAAAGTTCTGTTTGCCAGAAATCATATTACAGAATTGTAAAGACTTCCAGTCCAACTGCGAGTGTACATTGCGCAGCGTATTCCGTGTTATAACAGCAAACAAGGACGTAAAAGCCGAAAGGGATCGTGTTTTTCAAACTACCATAGCTCACGTAAGGTGTATATTTTTGTTCCATAAAAATCCGTACAAAATCAAAATCAATTCGTGACGAAATGCGGATATACTTTATCGCGTGCTGTGTGAAGTGGCACCCTTTTCAGTTTACGACTGTTTCCAAATTGCTTTATATAATTTATATCTTATTATTCTCAACGAGTGCGACACCAGTAAGGAAATATCGCAAACTCGAATCTGTATTATCTGATTGGAAGACACGCAAATTGAGGCGATCATCGCGACAAAACCTCATTTAAACAACGCGATTCGTGCGGAACCCCTTGCAGTAGTAACTCCCTTAAATTGATCACCACATTGTCCAGATTCTACATTCGTACCTCAACCGTGAATATGAAATTTCGCATTCATTTATGATGTCAAGGTAATCTTATAGCCTATATGCGACGATCCTTTACTAGCGAATTGATAAAACAATGTTACTTTACTTGATCGTATAATTATAAGAACAACATAAATGTGGAAAAACATAGTGTTGATTACAATTCGCAAGAATGATGATAAACACAATTCTTCAAATACCAACAATCTAGTCTCTCATAGCAGATCTCAATTGCAAACATAGAAATTTCTGATTATAAATAACTTAAGATAACCACAGAGAAGATTAAAGAGGAAGTTGATAAGAGACCTTCTAACAAGCGATAGTGGGTAATACCCTTCAATCATGGTGAACAGAAGTGAATAATACATACTAACGCTAGTGAACCAATTATCTACTTACGTGCACCTAGAAACTTCAAACAAAACTATAAACAACAATAGCATTTGATTAATGCTACAATAATTGTTAGAGGCCTCGTGGTCTTCACTCATGCTGTGCAATGTTATAATGTACCTTGATCATAATGAACCCTAAAAAGGGATATAACTTTAACGGGATAAATATGTACCATATAGACAAAGCTTCAACATATCAACAAGTGTTACCTGAGTTACACTGTGATAATTTACCGGTCCTTTTTAAACATATTTGTTCCACGGCGTTTATACCACCACCTCCGCTATTAGTTAAGCAATTTTTCCATCGAACGCATATAGCACATACTATACCGAAGGATAAAGACAACTCTTTTGTTGATAGTTCTTCTTGTTTAATAGTTACATCAACGATATAACAAAACTCTGAAGACTTTTTCTTCATTACGGTGATTTTGACCCCACCTCTAAATAATTCACTTGAGCTTGAGTCAAACCATTTCCTTAAATTTCTTAACCAGCATATCTTTCTTCTTCCCAGATTTTGTTTCCTTTGACGTTTTTTGTATAATAAACCTCAGTAACGAATAAGATGTAGATGCCCCAGGTACTCAAATTTTCTCTTCTTTCAGTGTTTATACTCATTCCCTTTCTATTTTTCTTAACATCTCCTTATTCGTCACTCTTTCCATTCAAGCTGTTCTCACATTCACGAGTAAGACACATTTAAATAGTTGCGTTTTCGACATTTGTTTCTTTTGGGATCTATGTTAGTACGGCATATAACAGTCTACGGAAAACATCAGTGTTACATTGGCATTCTCAAACTCAGGTTAATGTTTCGACAGCATAAGAACTTTTCATTTTAACAAACGCTTGTATAGCTGTATTTAATATCGCTTTTATTTATTTAGCTCAATATTCGTAGCAAGCCTTATATTATGTATTAGTAAAATGTTGCAATAACTTCTGGCAACTAATTGCGTATGTATTTGACCAAGGTGTTCTCCATGTACATGTGTTCTCTTTGTACTTTTGTATTCAAATTATATTCAGTTTTTTTTGTTGTATATCTCCTTCCCTATGAATCTGATGGATAGCCGATTGACATAGCTTACTTCTGAGTTTCTTGGAAAACTATCTGAAAGGATGTAATTATTGTTCTACCAACAATCTAAATATTGGCAGAAGCAATAATGTATTTTGTATTTCCTTCCACATGACCATCTTCAGTGATTACCGTACAAGCGTAAGCCTCCAAAATTTGCTGTGATTAGTTTGCAATGTGAACGATCACCGTAGATTATCCTATGCCGGTTTGTCACACCAAACACTGGAACATAGCTCTCTTTCTCGTTTTGACTATATCGCGTCTCGGTTTCAAGCTGCTAAATGTACTAAAATGAAAAAGAAGATTTTATTTATCAAAGAAATTTTGAATTCTTTTCTGATCTAGAGGGTGTCATTAAAAATATATTCTTCTGCCAAACTAACCTCCCCCAACAATATCATGTGGTAGAGTCATTTTACTGATCACTTCTGTTTATGCATGATTTGGGTGACGTGTGTGTCTGTGTTCAAGTTCGCAAGACAGGCATTTTTAAATTTTCGAATATACTCTAAATGCTTTTATGCGTCTATTAAATTTATTAACATGTGTGTGTGTGTGTTCAGCTTGGTATTTATCAGATATGCCATTGACATAGGCGATTATTCCTAGTAATTCCAATGACAGTAAGTACCAAAGGCATAATTTTGACTATAAATGGAAAGCGATTATGCTGGAACCACGTATGATTAGTATTGTTTGTGAAAATGTTACGTAAGCTCTGAGTAACATTTGCTTAAAGGAATTTATCGAAAATATCGACGGCACTCAATACCATACAGCTTGGTACCTTGGCAGAAAATGTTTTCAGGTGTATTACATGGGATGGTTAAATAATCTCCAGGGATTCTAATATTTCTATTTCTTTAGCAATAGTCAGAGCTGGGCAAAACTGGCTGTAATGATTGCTTCATTCAAGACTCTGAGTAGTACATGCTATAACGGAAATTTAGTAATGCAATCGTTGGTTTATAATAGATTCAAATTGTCGATTGAGGTTAAAATACAGGTTTCTCCTTTATGTCGTCTAATTATATAATAGACGAATTTTGATATGAAATTCAATGTTCTTCTTTATGGATATTTGACTACATGGTCTATGGTACACCAATTAAGGTTTTGCAAACTGAGATCATGCTGTGTCGAATTGTACCTTTACTGGACCATTATTGACCAAGACATGCCTCGTTTTTGCTACAATGTGATTAATGTTTATGATAACGTTCTTACTGACATGAATACTGAGATGTGACAGTATCTACTTTGTGCCTAACATTTTTGAACCTTGCTTTGACAATAGTTTGGAAAATATAGAGGTCCGCAAAACCAGCATTGTGTTTTGGAATATGTTGATGATCATTTTGTTGATTAGTTGATATACTACATGACTGCGACTGCTGAGGATGTTTCTTTGAAACTGATAGTTTATTCTATAAGATATTGATAGTGATTGCAAGATCGTCCGAGCAATTTGCTGCCTACCGGGATCTCTTTCGAATTTTCTAGTACTCCATAATTAAATCCTGCACTATAACGGTTTAAAGTCTTTCAATTAATCTGGCTGTATAATTTCGTTCTGACTATTCCTTTATCGAAGTCTAGAAGGAATTTTCTTGGTGAACACTTGCGAACTTAAGCAAGAGTCTGACCTTGTCGGAATCACAAAGTTTGTGTGCATGTTGTGTGAAAATACTTCCTAATCTTTTATACCATACATCGAATACCACATTCGACAACTGTTTTCTACAACTTCTATTATACATTTTCAACTACTTCTTCTGTGGATTTTCATCCTGTAAACCCAAAACGATTTCCAATTATACTAGAAAATCGTACTGATTTTGGATAAGCATTTAATCCGGCTTTCAAACTTAATCCTGTAAAGGTTTATTAATGTTCCAGTGAAAGTGTATCCGTATAGGCGTCTTTCTGTATGGAGATCTAGTAAACGGCGAAATGAGAAATATTGTTCAGCATCTTAAGGCCTACGAGGAATTACATTAGCTTATTTTGGATAATTTACTTGTTATAAATAATACCAAACGTAATTTAAAAATTGTATAGCTACATTTTATGTAAGGTTTTCGTAGATCGTTCTAGATTCTGACACCAACTTTGTATTTAAAAATACCTTTTCTTCTCTTCGTTCGGATATAATACTTCATGACTTTAGTTCCACAGTAGAGGCGGCCGTGGGCTAGAGGTTACCGCGTTAGACTTCTACGCTGAAGGTCCTGGGTTCAATTCCCGGCACCGGAACATCGGATTTTTAACGGCCGTTCTTCTTCTCGAAAGGCAATGGCAAACCAGCGAGGTATTCTGCCTAATAAATATTCTTTGGAGTAGAAGTGTTTACACTTCCCGTGGTTCGGATCTTACGTCAAACTGTAGGTCCTCTATGTCTGTGACTCTAAAAACGCGCAACACACACATAGGAGAGAAGATCGCTACGTCTCGTAAGAGATAAAGCACTCTAAGAAGAAGAGTTCCGCAGTAGAAGGGTTGCAGGGGCGCTTGAAGTCGTAGTTATTCTACCAAAGTTGCATAGGTTCGACTCCTGAGCAATGCACATTTCCAGAGTGTTTATGATGTCTTAGTTGTAATTGGGCATGGGGTTTTTAAGGGTGGGATATGTTAAACCCGTTTTATAGCACCAAATGTGCTGAGCCCGGATAAGCTGGATGAGATGAGAATAATGGAGTTGCTACAGGCAAGGTATGTGATAACGGTTTTCCAATGATATTTCTCTTGTTTGTGAAAATAAAGTCATCAAGCGTTAAAACTGCTTTGCGGTGTGGTTGACGATTAGCAAACTATCTATAAAAACGAAAACTAAATAATTAGTTTTTTTTTATTTTTTTCGGGAAACTAATCAAAACTTCTATAATTTGAATGTGGATTCTAGTTGATCTTGTGATGTTTATTTGTCGTCTATATAAAGGTATTTCTTTGCGGCAACCATAAATAATATATGTTTGTTAATGGGATGTAAATAATACATACAGTAATGGATCTGGGTATTTATTATGACGCCTAAAATACTTGCTATTGTTAACGAATTACAGTTGCATCATTTAGTATTTGAATGTTATCTTCTATTTCTTCAGCTGTCGTGATTAATAAGGAACAAACCACAATGTATGCTTTGGAAACATTGGTAAATAGTCAGAATGTAATTCATGTAACACTTGTTGATACAAGGTGGTCCATGGTAGCGGGAGATTTTGAGAACTTTATTATTCTAAAAGCAACTGTACTTAACTAAAACAAAGTATACCAGGAAAAAGACAAATATTGGCGATTTTTATTTCTTAAAAATTATGCCGGGCAAATGGCCTCCTCTTCCTTCTATAACTTCCTGTCGTCGGACGTTGAAATTCTGCATAACACGCCGCAACATATCTAACGGAATGTTGGCAATTTCTTGAATAATTTTTCATTTCAGCTCCGGAATATCTTGTGGTTTATCAACAAACCTTGCTTTTGAGATAGCCCCACAAAAAGTAATGGCACGCCGTTAGGTCTGGCGATCTTGGAGGCCACTCAATGTCCTCGTGTTTAGAATAACGCGATCTGGAAACAGTCTTCGCACAGCAGTCATTGATACCCTTGCGGTATGTGCAGTAACACCGTCTTGCTGGAAACATGTATTCTGGTTGTTCTGTGGAAGCAGGTTCAATTGCTGTGTCAGAAACTAGTTTATCATGTCAGTATAGCGTGCAGAATTGACTGTTACAGCATTTTCATTCTGATCCTCAAAAAAGTAGGGACCAATAATTCCCATAGAGGACATTGCACACCATACCGTTACCTTCGGACTGTGTAATGGTTGTTGGTGAAGTTCCTTTGGATTTTCCAAAGACCAATAACGGCTGTTTTGCTTATTGGTATAGCCTGCTAAATGGAAATGCGCTTCATCAGACATCCATAAATTATGAACATCAATTTTTTGTTGTAACATCCTTTCAGCAAAATGCAGGCGACGAGGCATATCTGTTGGCTTCAGTGCTTAAATAATCTGGATCTTGTAAGGATGGAAATGGAGATCCTTATGTACAATTCGGAGAAAAGTCGTCCTAGCTAAGCCAATTGCCTGACTATGTTTTCGACTGGAACGTTTCGGACTGCGCTGTATAGCTGCTCTAACTCGATCAATGTTATCCAAAGTTCTGACACTTCTGTTTGGTCGCGTGCGTTTGACATTGTTCGCTGATCCGCTTTCTTCAAATTTACGAACCCACTCTTTTATGGCGTGATCAGATGGAACTCTCCCGTGACGATGAATATTGAAACACAGAGTCATTGTTTTTGTAATACGCTTTGATTACAAAAGAACGTTGCTCACCGGACCACCGTTCCATGATTACTGAATGGCATAAAATGTCAAATCATTTGACAAAGAAATCCATAGCAACTTATGCATAGTTTCAAAATAATAACGTTTTCAAAATCTCCCGCTACCATGGACCACCTTGTATGTTGGAGCTTGGTCTATATGGTACATATTTATCCCAATAAAGTTACTTTTTTTTAGTGTTCGTTATCCCAGTTCAGCAGTTTTTGCTGTACATGGTCTGGTTAAGATAAACTATAAATAGCATTAGTCAGTTCTTATTTTTGTTTGTAGTTCTGTTTGAAGTTCTAAAGTGCTCATTAGTATCGCTTCACTAGGATTAGTGTGTATTATTCACTCCTGTTCATTATTATTAAGGGTATTATTCACTATCGCTTGTTAGAAGGTCTCCAGCCAACTTTCTTTTTAATCTTGTAGTGATCCTGAGTTATCTTTGGGTGATGTTCTTAGATGAACATAATAGGTAATCGGTTCATTAAGATTAGTGTGTATTATTCGCTTCTGTCCACTATGATTAAAGCGTAAAATTGGCTATCACTTGTTAGAAGGTCTCTGGCCAACTGCCTTCTTAATCTTGTATGTAGTAATCGTGAGTTACTTTTAATCAGAAAATGGTATGTTTGCAATAAAGACCTGCTGATCTGTGGGAGGCTGGAGTGTTGGTATTTGAAGAATTGTGTTTATCATAATTCTTGCGAATTGTAATCAACACTATGTATCCACATTATTTTATTTTGTTCTTATAATTATACAACGAAGTCAACCAACATTGTTTTATTATTTGCTATTAAAGGATCGTCGCATGTAGCCTATAAGTTGTTCTTTTTTTCTCCTTTCCTCGAATCTTTATCTCTTGGCATTTACAAGATCCACATGTATGTCGCTGTTATCTTGGATACGCTGTATATGTTTTTTTTATTCACGGTAACTATTGAATAGGATAAACAACATACCATTCCCAATAATAACCAATTGTTATAATGCAGTTTATTAACATAATTTATACGTTTCTTTGCAATAACAATCAAATCTGCAAAGTAAATGGAATTGGTGGATAATGTTTCAGGAATTGAGAACATATATTAACTTATTTGTTGTTATGGTCTTACTTTTGCTAATTATTGTAATTAACTATAATTAAATCGCGAAGGTAATTAAAATCCGCACCGATCTTTTTAGCAATTTGCTTCCTTTTCGTGGTTTGTTTTGACAGAACATAAGTGTGTAATAACGGTTATTTTTGATATTGTGGTAAAGTGGAAAACCTTTTCGGTTGAGAGAAGCAAAAACCGTTTATAATCTCCGTTAAAGAAAACGGTGGCAACCTTGTAACAAGTGTTCGTCATAGTACTAGTATAGAAAATTAATTACTTCCCAGACACTGTACTTCCTGCAGTCTCTAGCAAAAAATCCATTAAAAAATTTATATTTCAACTTCAGCAGGCGTCGGCCAACCATTTTCCTAACAAAGCTTACTAAAATATTAAAAAGGGACGTACAAACACGTACAGAATTTAGCGCAACGAGTTAGTCTCTGTTATTTCAAGTGCACGTCATATTTCATTACATCAGAGAACGAAATAAAAAGTAATTAAATTACTTTTTGTCCGGTTTTGTTAATTATCGGAATAAAAACAACTTCGTATCTTCGTGGAATGTAAACGTAAAACCCTTTGCATTATTTGCCGGGACAAAAGATAATACTTTTGAGGAAAAAATTTAAAGTAGGTTCGTCAGAAAGGAAAGGGATACCAAAGAATAACAAATTCTTTGAAATCATTTTAGGTAGTAGATATTAAGAGGTTTAATGTTTGTTATGAAAATGCAAAGCCTAGGATATTCTTCTAACAAGGCAAAGCTCTTTTATTTTTTGATAAGAAAGTCAAGGAGGACAATGACGTTAATAGTATATTCATTCTGTATTACTTTACTAGAACAGTCCCAAAAAGAACTTCTTGAGGGGTGCACAAAATTTAATGAACATATTTGTAAACTACATATGTGACTGGTCGCCCATAAACTGGGTACTTTGTTAATCCCTTAATCTATATGAATTTTTCCTGAGGAGAAGCCTTAATGTATCGTTAGTACGTCGCTCTTCTTTTATTAAACCGATAAGACTTGCCCAACATACCTCAAATCCTGACCGCGAATTGGGTACAAGCACGATGGCTTAAGTGGGGATAGAGCTCATTCTAAAGTTGAACTCCGCGCTTGCAATATCGGTACAGTCCGAGGAATAGTAGTAGTAGTAGTCTGTGAGTTTAACTATTTCATTTTAATTACAGCTACAGTGCCGAAAGAAAGTTTCTATCGCCGAGTGTACTAGACCTGCGGCGTGTTCCGTCTCGCTTTCTACTTTACCCATTTTGCGGCTTCCGTTGAGTTGATCGTTGTGTGGATACCATAATTATACAATATTAACATACTAGAATTAAAAAACATAAAATAAAGCGCCTACGTGCGTCTGTAATATACACAATCAAACGATTCTAGTTGCTCAATCAGAGCAAATGATTTCATTCAGTTGTCTACCTGTGTGTTTATAAGTTCTTTTCATAAATATAATTTGAATTATATATTTTGCTCTTAAACATAATTCGTTTATGTTTAATTTTGAGATATATTAATAATGAACCTTGCACATCATCGTTGTGATATTTAATAATTAATCAACTAATCAATGTATTAATAGAGTAATATCAAGATTTTGTTATTTTTAACGTCTGAATTTTCGTACATTTACAAAAAAATATTCTTGCTGACCTCTAAGACAGCAAACCTAAAATTTGCTTTGAACTTACAGTTGCAAGCAAAATTTGTAATTTAGAATGGAGTTCCCAATTAAGATTGTAATATTTTAAACGTTGGTAATTGGTATCCCGTTTAGGGCATTCAAGTATTGAGCTGCATGGTTGAAATCTAGCTTTTGACAAGTTAGGGATTTCAATAGGGCAGTACGAACAAGCACTGTCAGTCGAGGCCACGGTGAAATGCGGTTCAATCGGCCGCGTGGTCACACCCCGACTGAGGAGACCGTACTACCTTACGTAGTAATTATCTCTTTTCGTTTGGTATTTATTATAGTCAAATTCAATATTTGAAATTTCATTGAGGAAATCGTAAACTTTCAAAAATTCTTAGATGACTTGAGTTCGTTTTACAAGTGAAGATAATTAGTTCTATGAATTTTAAGAAAAAATGTACTAGTCAATTATATCATATGGTTTTTTATCTATATAATATGACATTAAAAGTCGGTTCTAAAAAGTTCATTGTGAACGTAGCATACATCAGCTGTATCAACCTAACCTCATTTATTGCGTTTGTGCCGTTAGTGGTCGTTTACTTGTATTTATCATCTTCTTGTGGATTTTTAGGCTGCAGTTTGAAAAATCAGTCTTTTACAAGACTAAATTGTGTATTCCGTTAGTGAAACACGTAAGTAGTGTACAGTTTATGTTTTAATAAATATACGTAAACCAGAATCTTTCTTTACAGAACATCAATTTCACTGTCTCTATCTGTCGGTTGTTTATGATTCGTAACGCAACCTTCAAATAATATGGTTTTGCTACAGGAACAAAATTTTTATAATTGCATTCTATTTTTATAACGGCCGTCGAGTTGATGGAGTATGGCAGTACTCAATTCCTGTTTGTTTTGAAGAGTTTTTCCAGGAATTCCCAAACCTTGTGGTACCTTATAACACTTGTATCCCTACCGTTTGTAGTCTGCACACGAAGCTGATCAAACGCAGCATGTCGAATATTATCAGTAGTTCCTAAATATCCTCAATGACGTTTTTTTGGAGAAAACTGTTTTCATGGACGAGGCATGGTTTTATATAGATGCATACATTAATTCGAAAAACATGCGTTTATGGAGTTCGGAGAAACTCAATTTTATGGTAGAGACCCCTGTTCATCCTTAAAAAATAGAAGTGTGGGCGGCCATTTCAAGGCGTAGAATAGTTGGACCATACTTTTTTGAAGGTAGACGTAAGACAAAAGGGTTTATTTGTTAAAAAATCAAAGATTATTTTCAGGCAGATTTTACCGCCCTTTTTCGAAGAGCTTCATGACGATGAACTGAGATTTGGTTTCTTCCAAGAAGCCGTGGCCACTGTGCACACAACACATGCTACCTTAAATATACTACGAGAATTTTTCGACATTCAGGTCTTTAGTAGAAATATATGCCAGATTTTGTGACCTCACGTCATGAGATTTTTTTTCTGTGGCCGTGTTTAAAAATTTATTGTTTAGGGGAAAGGGTTGAACCTTGGACATATGTGTACCTTGGACCTACATCAATGTCAGGGCTACCAGTGAAGTTGGAACAAAACTAATGCATATAGTTCATAGATTTGCCCCCAGGGGCGACTGTGATCCTGGTTTCTTTGTCAATCACATAGAGCAGATAATTGAAAAATAAGATATCACTATCGAAAAGTAAGTATTTTAAGTTTATTTTTTTCATTATACTTTTCTAACATGAATTATTTATGGCAAAATGAAAGTCATGGATGATAGAGTATGGATTAAGCGTTAGTAACATGGTTTTGAAATCACATTTAGCTTAACCTCAAATTGGAGGGTAACCACTATTACCAAACTACAAGGAGTTGTAGCTTGGACTTAGGGAGGGTGTTGTACCATGAATCGGACCAAATTACAACCCCATTACACATTACTGTAGCTATTAGAAATATAACCGGCAGATATCTCTAAGGAAGCCTGAAGCAATAAGCTTGACCCGTTCAACATCTTTCAACCCAGTAAATGTTGCCCGATTCTTTGAAAACTACAAAAAGGCCTTGGAAAAAAATTCAGGCATAACAGCCTTTAACAACTGCGACGAGACCGGCATTGTTACGGTTCACGTACCGCCCAAAGTTGTAATGACTAAAGGTATCAAACACGTTGGTAGCATGACAAGTGCGGAGCGCGGTGCCAATGAAATTCTGATTGGTGCGATAAATATAAGTGGCGGCGTTATGTCACCAATGTTGATCTTTCCAAGGGTCGATTTTAAGGATTACATGATCAAAGGAGCTATAGACAATCAAGTCTAGATAATGTATGCCTACATGAGGAAGACATTGATTTAAATATGCCTTCTACTTCAACTGCTCCATCTCTATCAGTAGTAGTTGTATCTCCTCCAGTTCGTAGCACAGAGACAGCACCTCATGACCACACAAAAATTGTGTCTCCTGAAGAGGTTAGACCTTATCCCGAGGCTCTGCCTAGAAAGAATACAGGCAAATGAAGGCCTGAGGGAAAATCTTGCATACTAACCGATACTCCAGAAAAAAAAAAACGTATTGAAACAGAGAACGCTGCAAGACTTGCAAAAAGACATAGGAAACCAAGAACAAAAAAGAAGCAACTAACGAGTTTAAGAAGCGCATCCAGAAGGCTAATAAAAAATTAAGTTTTCCGAGCTCTAAGTCCGACAAGGAAGTTGATGATTTAGCCCTATTTGAAGAATCCGGTAACTCCGGAGAAGATTTTGCAGAATTAGAAGAGCCAGATCATAATATAATTACAATGGATGTTTATGTATTAGTTCGACTTGCCACAAAAAAAATAAAAAAATTCTTCATCGCTGAAATCGTTGGTATTAATGAAGAATTCTATGAATTTAAATACCTTAAGAGGGTTCCAAACTCCAAAAAGTTTAGAAGCGAAAACAACTTAGTGTATGGACCGGACAAAGAGGAGGTTATCTTCAAACTTCCACACCCATTTGTTATCGGTGGGTCGGCTCGACAGCGTCAGAATTTAACATTCGGAATTCACTTAGCACATTATAGTGTAGAATAAATGTGAAATGCTGTTTAATGCGTATACTGTTCACTGTTTTACTTTACGTTTTATTAAGATTTACTATGTGATTCAATAAATTTCATAATTTCGATTGAAAATTGAATTTTTCTTTTCGAACCCAATAATGGTGCAAGGTACAACATGCCTACACCCGTGTTGTACCTAGGTCCTGAAAACACTTTATATTGTACCTCAAAAAATAGATGAAAGGTTGAATATAAACGCTCAAGAAAAATATATGTAATACATAACAACATGTATAAGTCATAATAGCCGTTATTTTAAATTATTATCATATAACGACTGAATGAAAAATCAAAATGTTAAAATGGGACCGAAGTACAGGCCCCTCCTCTATTGAAACTATTTTGATTTGTCTGAATTTGATTGCTTTATTGCTTGATTGAATTATTTGTAAGCTGTTTTACTTAGTCAATCCATCTCAAGGGTGAACGGCCTTTGGCTCTTTTTCCTTCAACATTGCCTTGGATTATGATTAATTTTTCTAATCCAGTGTCATTTGTTCTGGAAACATGGCCGAAGTAAGATAGAATACGTCTGCGGCATTCTTTGGATAGCCTTTCTGTGATCTTAAGTTCATTATGTATTGTGAGACATTCGTTCTTCTAGCCGTACAGGGCATTTGGAGAATGCGCCTCCAACACCACATCTCAAATGCGTCTATTCTATTTCTACCCGAGGCGCTCAGCGTCCATGTTTCAGCTCCATAGAGAAAGATGGGATGTATTAGTGAGCGCACTAGCTTCATTTTGGTGTTCCTAGTTAGTTGTTTGTCTTTCCACACTTTTTCCAAATTTGTCATGGCCTTACGTGCTATAGATTCGTCTTTAGAGCTTATGAGTGATCCTAAGAATACGAACTCCTCCACCCGTTATATGTTAGGCATGCGATTTTCTGGCTGCGCTAAGTTGCCCCTGTCCACAATCATTAGTTTTGTTTTCCCTATGTTTATTTCAAGTACTAGGGATCTGCTTTCATTTATTATTCTCTGCACAAGTTCTTCCAATTCTAGTTCCCTTGCTGATAATAGTGTCGCCCAGCGCCCACTTTGACATAAAATTAAGAAAAAACACAATACTTTGAAACCGCATGGTCACTACACGTCAACTATACAGGGTGGTTGCTAACTGCTAAATATGTTATTATTGTTATTTTCTTAAATGTTTATTATTTTATAATGTAACACACAATTAAGCTATACTTTATTTGATATCTGAATATCTAAAGTTAATAATTAAAATATTAAAGTAATGCAAATGCAAACTCCGCCATGGACGGTCCCAAGCCCGGCTGAGAAAGGAGGAGGGTTATGCGCAGGGCTAGCAACCCAGCCACGTAAAAAACCATTTATGCTAAAGAAACTTCTACAAGCCTCCGAAACCAGACGGAAAAACCTATGACGACAGTGGCTATGGAAATGGACACGAGAAAGAGAATATATACTGGATTCTGGAATGTAAGAACAATGAATGAAGCAAGTAAAATAAATCACGTAGCAAAAGAAATGGACAGAAACAATATAGAAATACTGGCACTGCGCGAAATTAGATGGAAGGGGTGCGGAAAAATAAAGCTGCAAAATGGAAAAACTGTAATATACTCTGGAAAGACTAATGAAAACGCCAAAAATGAAAGTGGAGTAGCGTTTATGATGGGCAAGGAAGCAGCAAAATCATTAATGGAATCGGAAGGAATATCAGACCGAATAATCATGGTTAGATTCAAAACTAGATTCTATAACGCAACCATAATCAGCGTATATGCCCCGACAAATGAAAAAGAAGAAGAGATTAAAGAAGAATACTACGAACAACTACAAACAACGTATGAGCTAATAAAAAAGAAGAATAAAAGAGACATACTGATAATAGTAGGAGATATGAATGCAAAGATAGGACAAGAAAATGGAGGTAGAGAAATGACAATGGGAAGAGAAGGAATAGCAACAGCAAACGAACATTGCAAATAACTGATAGATTTTTGCATGCATAAGAGCTTAGTACTAGGAGGCAGCTTGTTCCCACATAAAAACGTACATAAAATAACTTGGACGTCTCCCGATGGCAAAACAAAAAATCAGCTTGGCCACATTGCTATAGAAAGAAAGTGGCGACACTATCTACTAGACATCAGGGCTATGCGAGGAGCAGATGTAGGGTCAGACCACAATCTAATGAGGATAAAGATAAAGATAGAACTAGTAAGAACAAGAACAAGAACACCAAATAGAAGTCAAAGAGAAAAATATAACATACAATGGCTGCGCAGAGATATAGCAAGTATAGAACAATATAGAAAAAGGCTCCGAGAAAAATATGCCGAAGAGGGAAACATGATGGACTGCACCATAGAAGAAATGTGGAGTAAAATTAAAACAATATACAAAGAAACAGCAAAGGAAACGATAGGAACTCAAAGAGGGACGAATAAAACATGGATGTCCAGGAAAACCTGGGAGACGATTGAAGAACGAAGACAACGAAAACAAAATATGCTAGGAACAAAAAACCTGGAATATAAGAAAGTACTCGAAGAAGCATATCGGCAGAATAATAAAGAAGTAAAGAGAAGTGCGAGGAAAGACAAAAGAGAACACCAAGAGGAAATGATGAAAAAGGCAGCGAGAGCAGCAAGAAACAACTATAGCAAAACATTATATGGAACGACAAAAAGCTTTAGCGACAAAGGTAAGAGAACCCTAAATAATGCACATGTGCGTGATAAAAATGGAAAAATAATAAAAAACAAAAAAAAACTATAGAAAGATGTATGGAATACTTTAGTGAACTATATAGACAACAAGAAATAGATCAAGAGCTCGAAGAAGAAGAAGGAAATGAAATAATGTTGAACTTAGTAAGGGCAGAATTTACGAAAGAAGAAATAAGAAGTGCAATAAAACAACTAAAAAATGGAAAGGCAGCGGGTATAGACAATGTCATCGTGGAGTTGCTGAAGACCGATATAGAAACATCAATTGAGATATTACACACACTAATAAATAAAATATGGAATGAAGAGCAGGTACCGAAGGAATGGAAGCAGGGCATGATAGTAAAAATACCAAAGAAAGGAGACCAAACTAAATGCGGAAATTGGAGAGCGATAACCCTGCTATGTGTAGCAAGCAAAATAATTACGAGAACAATATTAGAGATAATAAAAAGAGAAATAGACAAAGTGATAAGGCAAAACCAGGCAGGGTTCAGAACCAAAAGAGCATGCGTAGACCATATTTGTACGATGAGAATAATAATAGAGCAAACCGTGGAATGGCAGAGCAAAGTATACATCAACTTTATCGACTTCGAAACGGCGTTCGACCGAATCAATCGGGAAAGATTGTGGAAAATCCTAAACAATTATGGAATCTCACCCAAATATATTAGGATAATCAACCTGTTTTATGAAAATTACACCGCCAAAATCATACACAATGGAGCATTGACAGACGAAATAAAAATTGAAAGTGGGGTACGCCAAGGGTGTATACTGTCCCCTACAATATTTCTAATACTAATGGACTGGGTGATGAAGACGGCTACAGGTAATAAAACCGGGATAAGATGGAACGCATTTGGGCCACTTGAGGATCTTGAATTCGCAGATGACATCTGCCTAGTATCCGAAAAAGACAACATATACAAAAAAAGACAGAGAAAGTTGCGAAGGAAGCAAAGAAAATAGGGCTGAAGATAAATACCGAAAAAACAAAGATAATGAAAATAAACACACCAAGAGAAATGGGAATATCAATAGAAGGAGAAGAGATAGAAAATACTAGAAGATTCTGTTACCTAGGAAGTATACTGCAAAATAATGGAGGATTAGAAGAAGATATACAGAACAGAATAGGAAAAGCACAAAACGTATTCTATATGCTTCGGAAAACATGGGAATCCAACGAGCTGTCTACAAAAGCCAAGGTCAGAATATTTAATACAAATGTAAAAAGCTTAGTATTATACGGAGCAGAAACATGGAAAATAGAAAAAATACAAGCGTTTATCAACAAACACTTAAGAAAAATTCTAAAAATATATTGGCCCAACAGAATTACTAATAAAGAATTGTGGGAAGCAACACAGCAAGAACCCATAACAAAAGAAATAAACAGGAAAAAGTGGAAATGGATAGGCCACACACTAAGGAAAGATGAAAACGACATAACCAGACAAGCACTGGAACACACCCCTACCGGAAAAAGAAAACAAGGCAGGCCAGTAGAAACATGGAAAAGAAGTATAAATAGAGTATTAGAAGAAAAGGGGAAGAGGTGGATGGAAATAAAGAGAGAAGCAAAAATAGAGAATAATGGCGGGAAACCGTAGAAGCCCTATGCTCCAAACTGAGTCAAGAGGATGAAGTAAGTAAGTAAGTAAACGTTTTCATATAGTTTTGTCGAAAGTTGTCCATTTACAGATGTGTTGTAAAGCCGATTTTAAAATTTGGATTTTATTTCCGACTCTTTTCACGTGTGATTTTTGTCTGCTTGCTGGTGTCAAATTATATCCAGCATTTTCTCAGTGCGTGAATTATTTTTGCTTCCTATTAATTAAGTAATTGAGGAGACGCAACCCTCCAAAAGTAAAACCACAAGAACTCTGTGTGTTGGTATTGTTATGAAGTGTAAGTCCAACTTCCTCTATCTATTTGTTAATTAAGCTCGCTGTTTTCGTGTTTTCAATCACAACGCTCGGGTTGGTAGTAAAAAGATTACAAATGGAAACGAGGATTTCACTTTTGTCACGAAAGACGAGAGCTGAAAACGCATTTGTCTGTCGCAGTGGTTATATTTCATTTTAGTTTCTGCATCATTGTAAGTGAATTCCTGCAAGTCGCCTAGAGTAATTTGTATAATACTGAGGCCATTCCAAAAACATGAGCTTGTTTTAAGAGAAAAGTTTAATAAAATTTATCTGAAAATTTATATCTGCGTTTATACCTGAAATCTAAAGGGAACGAAACAGTGAATTACAATAAGGGATGATGAACAGCCGTGCAAAGCGTAATATTTTCTTTAAGTTCTTCGCAAATAAAGTAATTTTATGGTACCTATTAGGAGTTAAGAGCGTACCTGAGCTTATATTATGGAGATATTAAATCTCTTATTACATTATTAATAGAGAAAGAAAATTTTATTACGACCTCTATTGCGCTTTTATGAACACTTAAAATAACGGCTTAACATAAATAACAATAAACCCAGTTTTAGTACGACACTTTTTTAAATATGTGTAATTTCAAATAGAGCAATTATTATTTTTTGTTTTACAACTTTCAATATAGCCTTCCCTTAAATTTAGATTTTCCTACTTTTAGTATATGCGGAGTGTCCATCGTTTATCCGAACATAGGGAAACAGAGCTCCGCCGATATTATCTTCTCAGCTACTTTGAAATGAGATATTTCCCATTTAAACTATAGCTTGCTTCGACAGCTAGGTATATATTGCATAGTCATTAGGTTATTAATTTATTTAATATACAGGGTGCTTCAAAAGGTGTGGTCCAAACTTAAGGGAGTGATGTGGGATGCTACACGAAGTAAAAAATGTTAATAAACCCAAGTTTTATTTCCAACCGTTATCTAGTTACAGAGGATTTCTTTGTTCTTTGTTCTGTTAAATCAAGTCATAATAGGAAATAAGTCAAACAAATGCTAATTTGTTATGACAGAAGGTGGTTCTAGCTTAAATTATTGTTGTGTTCTAAATGTGGTAATGATGGAGCCTCTTTCTGCACGTGAATATGTAGAAATGCATTTTGTATATGGCTATTGCAGTGGAAATGCTCGTACAGCTATGGTAGAATATCGGAGAAGGTATCTTCAGCGGTGACAGCCTGACCACGTTTGAAGGGTCGCGGTCGCATCGAAATTTGGGTGAAACAGGTATGGTTGGACCACCTCATCATGTTGGAAGAAATAAACGTGGACAATAATGCTGACATTATCGACGTAGTCCAGCAAAATTCATCGACGAATACTAGAAGAATTTCTAGGCAATTAGGTATTACCCAGTCGATAGTTTTACCGTACATTAAACAGAAACAGCTTATATCCCTACTATGTACAACATATACAAAATCTACATGATGGTTATAATTTGAGGCGTCTATAGTTTTGTCAATGGTTGGTAGATACTACCGCAAACAATCCAGAACTTTTAAGTCAAATTCTCTGTACGGATGAATCGCAGTTCACTGGAATGGTATCAACAACTGATCTAATATGCATCACGGGGATTTCGAAAACCCTCATTCTACGTTTACAACTGCTTTTCAACAACGCTTCACTGTTAGTTTTAGGGCCGGAATTGTAGGGGATCATGTTATCGGACCTTAAATATTACCACATCGGTTTAATAATGCCATGTATTTAGACTTCTTAGACAATACCTTGTCGGAACAATTAGAAGATGTGCCTCTTGATGTGCGAAGGTCAATGTCGTACCAGCATGACGAGGCACCGTTGCACAATTCACGGCAGGTTAGAGTTTGGTTAAATCATAACTTCCCACAAAGCTGGCTTGGAAGAGGAGGTCCAGCAGCATGGCAGGCTCGTTCGCCTGATATTACTCCCCTAGATTTTTACTTGTGGGGTGCATTAAAGGAAAAAGTTTATGTAACGGAAATTCAAAACAGGGATGACTTGGTTAATAGAATAAATGAAGCTGTTGCGGATCTTCGAAGAGATTCTCAACAGTTGAGGAACGTTCGAGATTCCCTGCGTCGGCGTTGTCAACTTTGTATACAAGTACAGCATGGACATTTTGAACATTTGTGATTATTTTTAATTTTTCTTGTAATTGTGAATATCCTTTACTACAAATAAAAATCTTGTTATACCTAGAAAACAATTGTGAATTGGACATCAGTTTATTGGCATTTTTTACTTATTTTAACATCACATTTAGACCTTAAACGTTAGGACCGCTTCTTTTGAATCACCCTATAAATACTTTTTGAATTAAATGTTAGCGGCTTGATATCTTCTTAAACGGGATGACAACAGTCTACCGTCAAGATTCTAGTGGTCTAGCGATTATGCTACCCTTTTGGCACGCGAGTCTTTATTTGAATTGGTCGTGGACCCTCCGTAAATGTGTGCTTGTGTGTGTTTCTGCCCCTTCAAACAATCCGAAACTGAAACGAATATTAGACGGGGTCATTTGGTATCGTTGTGAAATAAATGTAAGGTTACTTATATAAAATTTAATGTTTTTTAGTATAGGCGATATTTTCGACTACACCTTCTATAGTTTACCCTTGATAGATACTTATTAACATAAAAAAAAACGTTTAAAGGGTGGGAAATTTAAGCAAAACCTTAATTAAATTAAACACCACTGGTTTTCATTAAATTATCTACAACAATTTAACAAAGCGATGTAGAAAACATATTCTTCTTCTGTCAGTTCATCATCCTGATTAGGTTTTAGGTTGTTACGCATACGAAGATGGTTCGTTATTTATTGTACCTGATATAAACACAGAAGATTTAGACACTTGAGACAACTGTATTTCTCAACATAATCCCCTAAAAGGATAACACACTTAGTATATCGATGATGCAGTTTGAATTTCTTTAGAAAAAAAACCTTCATCCTGCACTGCAAATCACTCATTCACAGCAGCCATCACGTCTCCATCGTCCGAAAAATGTGTTCCGCGAAGATGTCCTTCTAATTTGGGGAACAGGTGAAAGCCACTGGGAAAAGATTTGGCGAATATGGGGATTGCTCTAAAATTTTAAAATCAGCAACAATAGATACACAGCTCTTGTGAGCGGGAACATTGTCTTGGTGGAACAGAACGCTGCGTTTCTATTTTCCAGGTCTTTTTTTTTGTTTTATAGCCTCACGAAGTTTTGGTATGAGTTTTGCGTCACAGCCTCCCGTTATTGTGGTAAATAATCTACAAAAAGAACTCCCTCAGAATCCCAAAAGGCTGTTCCTATTATCTTTCTGGCCGATGAAGTCACACGCAACCTTCGTGGGGGCAGGTTTCATCTACAGTTATAAATCTTTCCAAAAATCCATTCAAATCCGTGTCTATTAATCTCAAAAGAGAAACCTGGCCCGCTTCTGATCAGGTGACAACATTTCGGAATCCAATGTGCGTAGACTTTTTTATACTCAATTCCTCGCGCAAAATTCTTTTAAAGCTTCCAGCGGAGAGTTCACGTGTATCAGCAATATAAGCTACTCAGAAATGAAGAGGGATAATGTAATATGAAGCATATATGTGTGTATTTGGCGGCTAATGGTCGTCTTTATTGATCATTAGAGCAAGCGGCAATATTTGATATTAAAAAACAAAAAAACAATCGAATCCAGTTGCAATTGTTTAACCGTATTAGAGTCAAGTCGAGTTTGTGTGTTTGACTGAATAATGCTTTCTGTCTTCTTAAGATCTTTTTTGTTCATCATTTTTATTCGTGTATTACATTTGTGTTCTTAATAATAAACAGTATAGCAGAGAAACCATTTAACAATAGAACAACGAAATTTAGCCGTTGCTACGCACCAAAGAGGAGATCGCCAGGTCGACATTGCTGATATGTTAGGAACCACGCAGAGCGTAATTTCGCGTGTCCTTTCGCGCCTTATAGAAACAACTACGACTGCAAGAAGGCCTGGAAGTGGATCTTTTCGCATCACAACATCTTGTGAGAATCGACTTCTGGTAATTAATGCAAGAATTCACCCCTTTTCAACTGCTCGACATCTACAGCAGGTGTTTCAGAATGCCACAAGAAATCGAGTCTCCGACCAAACTGTGAGAAATCGATTGTTTGAGGTAGGACTTACCTCATAGAGCCCCCTGAGATGTCCTGCAAGAACTGTGGCTCAACGAAGACACCGTGTGGAATGGTGAAGACGTAGCCTTCAAGAAGCGACACCGTGAGATGATATATTCTTTTCGGACGAGTTCAGATATTGTCTCAGCAATGATAGCCGGTGCCAATGAGCGTATCATACTGCCGGACATCGAACCTTACCTCAGTATATCCAACCAGTCGTTGCTTTTGGTGATGGTGGTCTTATGGCCTGGCCTAGTATTTTTTCAAGGTTGCGTACTGACCTCCATATTTTTAATGGTACACTCACGTTATGCCCAAAAATAAACCATCTTGCTCTTCCTATGCTATCTGCTATCCCCAGACCTCAACCCCATCGAACATTCAAAGAACTTTCTGCAGAGACAGCTAGATCATTATAGTCCAAGGCCTACTATTGTGAAACAGCTGAGGGATGTATTGCCGGTACTGTGGCATCAAATTCCACAAGAACATATTGATAGTTGCATTGACAGTATGCTAGCAAGGTGCAGAGCAGTTATTGCTGCCAGAGGAGGTGCCACGCGATATTATAATTTAATAAGTTTAAGTTAAGTGAAAGGAGACAATAACGATTTTCATTATAATATTGTTAAATTTCTCTTTGAAACGTACCTTTGTTGTAATTTTCATGTTCATTACTAAAAAGACGTTACATTTTGTTGTTTTGGTAGTTTTTTGTTATAATTGCAATAGGTTCTGCCTTTAAGTGTGTTACACTGCAATATCCCTATTCATTTTTAGTAGTTTATATAACGGTAATTTTCCGACCACTCAGTACCATATCACGGACCAAATCAATATTTATTTTAGTGACAACAGTTTTTGGTGGTCCAATACCTGGTTCATGTTGACCCGCTTCCTAATTTGTAATCTCGGCATCGATTTTTAATTACTTCATATGCTATGCAATTTGTACAAATATTACACTTTCTGCAGAGGTAGTATGAGAAAGTCCAACCAATTCTTATAATATATAAAGTTGACGCAAGCAAATTGAATCTGGAACAGCCTGCTGCTATCTTTTTGCTTTTGTTCTTTGCTCATAACAGATTGCATCCATTACAATTGAGCACAGGCATCGCCAACAAGGCGGAAGTACTAAAATTGTGTCAAGGTTGAATATATTGTAAATAATGAACACGGGAAGAAACAGTCAGGCTTTGTCGTCGTAATTGTTGCTTGTCCTGGAGGAGTATTTGGAGACCTTTAATAACACGCAAGAATGACTAAGTAATTAGTGTTTTTATTAATTACTAAACGTTATTTGTGTTTAGATTTTGCGTTAAACGAACCTGTAACGACATTCCCACACCTTTAAAATGTCATTGGTAATTAGTTAAGTAATGAATCACTTTCTAATATGGTAATGTTTGTGAGTAAGTGATTACAAACTGCTATAATAAGTTTTACGTAAACGTCGTAGCGCAAAAACGAATTTTGCACATATAAAGATAAAATTATAACATATTAATGAACTAGTAAAAAGATATTTGAGTGCCAGTGTAGTCCAATGGTTAGAGCACTGAGCTGCGGTGCGGAACGTCGGGAGTTCCTTGACTCGATGCCTGGTGGGCGACCTACCCATAGCTTGGAATAATTGGGCAAGTGCATTAGAATGAACAAGGGGTAATAATGCGGTTGTTCAATGCGAGATGCTCACTACACCACCACGTGTCATTAATTTGGTACGGGACAACCGGGTGTGAGAGCAAGGAGACGGAAGCCCTGACCTTCCGCCTTGTAAGCCAAACTCCTTCATGAGTTGTAGATCCTCACTATTATTATAAGAAGGTATTTGTTATTAATTATATTTTTTGCATGCAGTTTATACTACAAATGTAAGTATGTATATAAGTAGTTTATGGATATAATGTAGAAGTAAATCTTCTATTTGTTCTTATTCTACGTTACATATTTAGTGATTATAAGAATTCATACACTGAAAAAAATTGTAGTCCAAAAGAATTATTCAAAATTACGCAATGCAAACAAGACAAAAATCATTAACGTTATGGAAAATAAATTATCTTCGTTAAATAGTTCTTTTACAATGCAGTACTTCGAGTTATTTTGTGGCGTTCATCAACTCGGAGACTATCATTAAGCAGTACATATTTTGGTAAGAAGTCTTCCCCAGGAAACCGTTGGATATTGTATTTCATAAATATGCTGCACCTTTTTATTTTCTTTTTAAATTGTTAACCCCAAACTTGCTTCACTGTAGAAATTGCTGTTGACTCGATGTTACTTATTTGTTTTAATTTATTTTAAATTAAATTCGATTGCTTTTCCAGTTGTAGTTCCAGAAGATGATGCGAGTATCTCCTAAATAATTAACAGGTACTAAACTTTTGTCTAACTTGTAGATGACTCCTAACCTTAAAGTTTGTAGACGTTTTGAAGGTCAAGCGCAGATACAAACAAAACATGCGGAAAAAAAACTGAAGTCTACTGACCCTACTTTGATAGTACGCCAAAAATTCTTGATTTTCGGCTAATTTACTGAATTTTATCCTTTTTTTCACACAGATAAGTAACAAATAGCGATGATTTGACCGTAACACTTAATAACATAGTTTTATTTAAACAGGATATAATAAACACAAAATTACAATTTTAATAGACTTGTCAGGCGAGTGTCTGTTCGCGTTGTGATTTTCATGGCAAGTCCTTGTTGTATTTTTGCCTTTTTTTCAAGAAGTAACCATAGCAATATAATAATACAAACAGAAATAAGCACATTTTTACAAAAAACATGTGACTTCCTGAACCAATGGGAAAGCAGAATGACATTAGATCAAATTAATAAAAATCTTAAATATTTAAATATCTTTCTGAAAACATCATTTACATCAAAACTGAAATTACAGCTATATTCCTTATTTAAAAAGATTGTATCGACACCTCACACGAGTTATGCAAAGCACAACACATTACGCTTCAATCCAAGAAACTTGATACTTCCTCTGAGGTGCGATAAGACGAGCTTACTTGCTCATCCGTTTAATAAATTACCTTTAGTCTTAGAATCATCTTCAAGTTGTAAGAACGACATTTTATGTACTCCAAAGTTCCACTTATTTTTTGTAAAAACAAATAAATAGTTTTTAAAAACCTTGTTAGAACGCTTTAAATTCTAACTCACGGCCTATCAATGTACATCATATTTCGCATACAATACATTTGCTACTGTTTTCCCTACGTTTTTAATTTTACATGTTTCGAAAACTATGAGTTACTACTATGAGCTTTCGTGTGGTAGCAATCTCAAGCGAAGTCACACTTTTATTCATGATAAGGGAAATTCAATTTCAGATAGTTTTTAAACAGCTCGGAAACCGTCATTATCATCATGTATGACTCTGTGTTTTCTTGATTGCTGGATGCACAGGGTGATTTTGTAGTTACGTTGGATCTACTACACTAAATAACTATAATTAAACTATTTACCAACAAATAAGATGCAGTTTTGCAACAGCTACATTTACAATATTTATTTCTTATAATTTAAACAAAACAAATACAAAGAAAGCCCGGATTGCGTAAAAATATGTTAATATAACGATAAAATCTACAAGAAAAATAAATTAAAAAAAACAATAATTAATGACGTACTAAATGCTCAAACTGCCGTCCACCTTGCTGTTCACATAAGTCAATCCATCGCAAAAGAAAATTTCTAACAGGAGTTAGCGTATGAGGGGTGACTGACCTTTATGATTAACGAATTCATTTAAGTAAATCTTCCCGAGTTCTACGGGAGTTTCGTAGACGTCTTTTTACTTTACCCCACAAAAAGAAACATAACGTTGCTTGGACTACGTTGAGGCTAAGGATTAATTGCACCTCTTCCAATTAATCTGTTACGGAAAGTTTCATCTTGGTAGTGTCTTAGAATTCTATGGAAGTGGACAGGTACTCTGTGATTTTCACATTACATACGCTGTCTAATATGAAAAATGTGTTCTAAAAGCTGAGGCAAATCATTTTCTAAAAAATGCAAATAAATTTCCCCATTTAAACTTCCGTCAAAGAAGTGGGCACTAACGATAAACTTGTCAAGGATACCACACCACACATTTATAGTAAAAATTGTATGAAAGTGTGCTTGCCAAATCCAATGTGGATTATCTTGTGAATAGAAATGGCAATTGTGTCTATTTACACTTCTATTCTTACTAAATGTCGCTTTGTCAGGAAATAGAATACCTATTTATTAAAAACAGTTGATCAGTAGTAACTTCGTTTTTTAAAAATTCCTTAGACGTTGGTAATCATCTTCAGTAAGATGTTGCACTAATGTGACGGGGTAAGGATGACACCGGTTTCCTTTTAAAATGTTAAATACTGAACTTTGGCAAAAACCTACAGTTCTTGCAACTGCCAATTGGCTGTTCGATCACTGCCGCTTCAGCTTCTTCAATTGTGACATGTCGTTTTCTTGCCTTTGGCTTGGAAAACTGTCCATATTGCCGCTACTTTCTTTCTGATGGAAGAGATCTATCCGGTTACCTCTGTGCATATCGTTAGACTGCTAATTCCGCCGCACCTCTGCATTCTCCCAAAATCAGCATTATATCCGTTTTCTGACTATGAGAATACAATGAAGCTGATTTTTATTATCAGTGGAATATATACAAATCAACAATTGTGTACAGAAGTTTGTTACGTTTTGACAAAACGGGATCGATATTTTCCTCTTTAAAGGACTCTTAATGTAAAAAATTATATTGAATAGCTAAACAGAAAAGCTAACAATGCATTTCATGCTTATGTGAGGGGTGTACCCTACCTACTTGTTACAACATAAAATGATCACTCTGTATAAAAATTAAAGGAAGTTGTACCATTCAGTATCAACGATAATTGTTGGTATACATATATACAGGGTGTATCTGAAATAGGTACAAACATTAAATCCGATGGTGGATTACAATATATACAAACTAGAAAAAACATTTTTTTGGGAACCCTTAAGAAATGAGAAAATAATAATAGAAAATTTGACTCAAAATTGTTTGAGTACCGCAGGATAATAGCGAAAATTTGAGTTCAAAGACATGTTACGCAATGGAGAGTAAGATAGAAGTGCAACAAAATTTCTTATGACCTGCCATAAACCAATACTATTAGGTAGGTCAGCAATTTCTATTCAGTCTGTTGTTGAAGCTGGCAAGCAGTGTTTCTACCAAAATGGAAAATTTTACGAACATTGAACTTATTGATGTTGTTCTTATTTACGGGGAAGCTCAAGGAATTCGCCAGATTTATATAACTGTGATTTCTTTTTGTGGGGCTACATGAAACAGTTAGTTTATTCTACGCCAGTGAACACGGTTGGGGAATTAAGGGTACGAATTGAAGATGCTACCGATAGGATTCGGCAAGATCCTACCGTTTTCGCAAGGATACGTAATTCAATGCTTCGACATGCAGAAGCTTGTGTTCTCAGTGGTGGTCGTCATGTTGAACATTTATTGTGATCTACTTTTCACTTTTGAGGTAAACTGTTATTATGTTTTTTCAGTTATGTCAAAATTGATTTAAATACATGATGGGTATTCTGAAATAAATTAGTACTTTTTTAAATGCTTAATGCTTTTGGAGCTTTTTTGCATGAAGCAGCACTTGTAGTGTATCACAAGCCAGACAAGTTATTACGTGTTTGCCACTTTGGATTTACTTATACATGTATGTGTATAAAAACCGACATTTGTGAGAACTATACCGGAAGTATAAGAAAGTAAGAAGGAACAATCTCTTTAAAACAGATAAGTTACACTATAATAAAAAACATATTTAATTTTTGCAGAGAGATGGCTAGAAAGTTAGATCTTAAATCAGGAACATTCTCAAAGGCACGGGTATTGCTGCGTGAAAGGCAAAAATGGTTTCATTTATGCACTGCTTTTATCTTTAGTAACTTGTAAGAACTCTGATGCATTCAAAGACACTGTAACTCAACTATTGTCTAGCAACATCACTGAATTACCTGATATAGTTATTGTCTTTACTAGAGCTAGTACTTTTCGATCTCTTTATACGAATTTATACTCTGTTAAATACTGATACAAAGGGCTAAAATGGTGAAATAACAAATTTTAATCAGTTTGATTGTTATGTTATTTTCAAATTTGCCGCCCAGTATGAATTAATTTCTTAATTTGTTTGCCGCTTCGTAAGAATTAATAACGCTATTTTAATTGCCGTTTGTATATTGGATGCAGTTTTGGTTACATTGCGTCTTTGAAGAATTGAGCATTGTTAAGCTTGTTGGTGTTTTCCGTCTTGAAATAAATTATGACCGAAGGAGTCCCAGATTTGTTTAAGGTTTTTCTTTGTGGGATGTTTTTCACTGTGCAGACGGAATTGCTAGAAAACACTTCTTAGAATTCTTTTTGTTTTGCTGCATTAGTATTGCAATATTGCTTCCCGAGGGTTTTCCCAAAACCTGCACGTGGTATTCCTTCTAGAATAAAAATTAGGCTGGAGACTGTTCTGCAGCGGGGGGAAAGTCAGTCGAAGCTAGACCCTTAACACAGACGGACGTAACTTCGAATATCGTTTTCTTTTCTACCACGGCGCTTTTTGCTACTCCAAGTTTTACCGAATTATTGTTTGCTGTAGAGCAACATTAAATCGACTTAAGTCGGATATATAATTAATAGCAGAATGTTCGCTTTGGTTTTGGACAATTGAAGATAATTGCTCCTGTCGATTCAGTTCGGATCTTTTGTGATGTGAAAAAAAAAGGAAATCGTGCAAGTGTTTTGCTGGAATTTGGTTCGTTCCCGTCGTCCGAAAAAGTCTCGCTTCTGTCTCCACGTTAACTGACCTAGTTGGAAGCAACTTGGCACTCTACAGGGGCGTAACAGCTACATCTTGTCCCAACGCTACCCCGAAGAACGTTGTCTTTCTTTTCTTTTTTGGCCCTGCAACCGGAAATCGCCGGAATTGTGCCTGCCTTCTCCGAACTTCAAGGTAAAGAACCAGTTTTTTTGTTGTGCAGTGTAAAAAGAAACCCCTTTTTTATTTCCTCGTGCAAGCTTGCAAAATTCCACGATATTGGACTTGTTTGTTTTACGCAACCTAAAAGCGATCTTCAATCGCCATTTATTTATTGTTGATTGTAAAAGATATTAATACTGTATTTTTCCTGTAAACTCTACGCCATTGGCAACACAGAGTCATTAGAATATCATAAATATTGTGCGTCAACGGCGGCGAGTTTTGTGTTTCTTGGACGTTCAAATATCTGTAAACTCATAAAAATGCCATTTCCTGTCTTTTCTTTTTGTATCGCCATAGCAATTATTTCATTATATGGGTTTTAAAAGTTACTGCCTCTTTTATTTTTGTGTACTCTGTATTTGTTTGTGTAAAAATTTTGCAAGCTTTAAATATATAGGAGGAGGCACAATCACGGTAAGTTCCATTCCCGTAAGCTGTTGGCTTCTCGGCCTTCCACGAGGACCTACATTAAGCTGGATTTGGAAGGTGGCACCCACTTATTTTGACTTACCTTGTACACAACTAAGGATTTTCTCCAATAAGCGATTTTCACGAACTCCCCCTACTCCTTTGAGCTAAGCTGTAGGCCCTTTTCCATCTATCTGGTTACGGGTCGTCAAAAAAGCTCGATTGGCCCATAACATGATGCTTTTGTATGTAATTATATTGTATGCAAACTTAAACTGGATATGCAAGTTTTCTAGATTTGTATAACTGCTGGTTATGTAAAATTTCACGGTTCCGTGGTTTGTGCCAAAGGCCTGTATGACACGGCAGAGAATTTTGTGCAACATTTTGTTCAAAATTCTGTCTGTGAGCATGCGCAAATAGGTGCAAATTATTAAATTCTGAAGAAAATTTTGTCCTAAATTCTGTGCCGCGCATACAGGCCTAACAGAGTTATTTCTTCGGACTTAGACCGCGTCGTCGTAAAAATGATTGATGCCGGCGTTATGCTAATTGTTGCAGGTTGCAATGGTTAGCGAAACGGCAGCATCAATCAATCCACGACAACGCAGTCTAAGCTCGAAGAGATGACTTCATCACTTCTGGTTTTTAAATCAATATCGAACATATCGGAAAATTTATAGAAGGTTTATTTAATAATTAAAAAATATTTTTACTGATTTTTCACATTTCTATCATCACATAAGATGAAATTAAAATTCTTGGTCATATTTGAAAAAATTTTCTCTTGTTTGAAATCGTTTTAAACCGTTTGAATGCTCGCCATTTTCATAGCAGGTTTATTGAAAAAAATTGTAGATCCCAGGATAATTCTAATTTTTTAGGGTTACTGAACAACTTGTGTTTTCGGCTAACTGAATTCACCAATTTTAGCCAAAAAACGTTTCTAAATCTTTACTGCGTGGATGCATTTATAATAAATACTTCTTATTTCAAATTACCAGTACCTATAGTAAACTGCTACTGTCACATCTGTTTCTACTTTCTCATACATATACAAATTCTACTATCTAAAGTAATTTTTTTAATTTACAAGCACTCACATTAATGTGAACTAGATATAGATTGTCTCTGTATTTACCATCACTTACGTAAATGAGGTTGTTTAACTGCGGATAGTTTGAAATACAAATGAAACATTTTGTTTTGAAATCATTCAGCATAATGAAACTTACTTTAAGTACTTTTTGTTTCATAAGTGCTTCGTTAAAGACATTTTATTTGTGTGGTTCATAAATCTTATTTTATTATATACATGGTGTAATATACAATACACGGAAATATGTGGACATTTTTATAAGTGTATCATTGTGCACTGTATAATGCGCTTAAAGTAACAATTCAATAGAAATTGTACACGTTACATACATCGGAAACTACTTATGTTTGTTCATTCTTCAACAGCAAGGAAAATGTGTTTTTCCATTGCCATGATACAATTTGATATCAATGTGAGTAAATGTATGTTCAGCAAACAATTGGATTAGAAAGAAGCAACCGCGAACAGGGTTGCTGTTAAGTGGTTAGGGAATGTGTAGAGTATAATACATTAGGCGTACTCCTCAATTTGATCCATTAGTAAAATGGTTGAAGTTCCTACAACCTCTGAAATTAAAGTAACGAATATCTGAAAATACATGTAGTGGGTGTTAACTGAAAATATACATGGACGAGAAATCACAATCTCAAAACAGTGAATATCTAGTGAATAGTTTTGTTGTTCCTGCCATTTGGTGGAAATTTACATATCTTTCGTTTTTTTAGTATGAAGTCAAAATAGTGTATTCCTATTTTTTATTGTAAACTGTAACTGTATGTCTAATATAAACCATACAAGTAAGCCATGTTCGTCATTCAATTATTACATCACAGTCCATAGATTCTGCTCTATGACGTAACAGAACCTTAATTACCTGCGCAATTCCAGAAGGCTAATTATTATTTAATCAACTACTAATTAATTAACTTATTACTTTTGGAAAAGTTTTTCAGTGTAAAACCTATGGTTTCACTCAAAACACGTGCAATTCTTTATAAACTAGATTTATTAGCTAGGTATTTTTTCGAGTTAACCCAAAATTAAATGTTTTGCAAATAATAGGTTAGTTAGCCTTAACGTTTTTTGGGGGTTAGCGCTTAAACAGCTGCGGAATTTCACGGGATGATGTGCGATTTCTTACTGTATTAGAATTTTAAGGGATCTGTAGTGCTTTGTTAAGTCATAAAATACAATTTATATTATGTATATAATATATTTATAAATTTTCATGGGAAAATCAGCGCTCTGTAAGCGACAATATGTAGCATTTTCCTGGATAATTGGCGCTACGTGACGTCACGAGAATTTCGCGGGGTTATTAGCGCTCTGTTACGTCGCAGCGGAATGTCTGGAATGTGGTGTGATGATTCACATCTCTTTGTGTAGGATTGCTATTCCAAACGCACGGTTCTGTCGTTTGTCGAGTAATATCAAAAACATATACAGAATGATTTTAAAGTACATGTAATACCTTTAGTGCGTTGTTCTTCGTAACCATGCTTGTCCTTTTCCTAAATCGACATATTTTACAACAAATGTCCCTAAAAATTTATCAGAAACAGAAAATTTTTCAGACAAGAATTCTCATAATTGGGGGGGGGGGGGTAAGGGTATATATCTACGTTTACACGGGTTATGCCGAGTCCACACCAACGTTTAGTAAAGTTATATTTTATTTTTTGCAGTGAATTTAAAACAAAAGTTCCAGCATCAGCAGCAGCACCAGCGATGAGGGCAAGGAAGTACAACCATCCTCTCCTTCAGACACTGCGACTGCGAGGCCTTCTTCTATGGTTCAAACTACGGTGCCAGGCAGTGAAAGTAAAACTGAAGACGACGGTTGTCATGTTGGTCTGGCGATAGCTATGCCGGTTGATAAGAAAATACATTTTCTGGAAAATGGGTGGGTATCGTCGAAGAACTACGATTTTGCGGCAGATGCCAAACACCTTAAGAGGAATTCAATCACCAGTGGCTGGACACATATTCACCATGTAACGGTCCGCCCACGTGGTGGACGGTTGTCTGGTTTGAGCTCAAAGCCAGAAGTTCGTAATAACATGCGGAGAGACTGTAATGGTTATAACAGGATTTATTCTGTTTAAATGTTACAATTAAAAGCAAAATATGTGTGATTCTGGTGTTATTAAGAAAATAATAATCAATTCAAAATCCCTGACGGTACGCCACTGGGTGGAATTAGGAATTCGGGTCACTGGCCGGCGTAGGTTGCGTTCCAGCTGTGGGCCGCGTGCAGCATGGGTGTCCTGTATTTACATAAACAAATAAAATGGATTGCCACCTGGCAGTTACTTTAAATACTTGTAACAGAATGTCTTTCGAAATTATTAATCTGAACTTTTGCAGTGTTCACACATTGATTAGAATAACTTATCACCTGCCAGCCTGTCCTTTCTTGGTCAGTGAACGTTTTGTTAAATCCAGCTGCTGGGAAATGTTCTTGGATTCGTAATTTCGCCGGTGAATGAATTTAAATGTTTCGTAGGATATTGTAATAATAAAACATTACTGTACGGTGAGTATTTGAAATTGTTAATGCCTAATTTTAAAAATACGCACAATCTGGCCTGACGGGAAAATAGGAAAATCAAAGGTCAAAGTAGCCTGGCCTGACCCCCTTATAAGACTTCCAATCTCTTATTTCTCTGGCCTGTTAACCTGATTGACACTAACTGGTATAACCTGCTGGATATCACTCAAGGTAACCCTAACGGCGAAGTGTTTCACAAAAATGAATAAATGTGACATCGTACAGGGACGCGGATTTTATGGAATTCTCCAACGGACTGGAATATTCTCACAGACTGAGAATATTTTGGCGGCTCAACTTCGGTTTGCTTTCTTCTTTGGCGGACTGGTATTTCTATTCTCGGCGGACTTCCTTCTCGGATGGAGCTCGACTCCAAGTTAACAAATTGATGCGAGGATCCTGTATATATAAGGTTCCCTTTCTCTACGCGTTTCTCCGGAGTGTGTTCGAACGCGATGATGAGTGCGTGGGGGAAAACAATTTAGAACTCCACTTGCACTGCCGCAGGCGTCTCTTTTCGGAACTAAAGCATCCTAACATTTAATTATCAAATGCTGGAACGGTTGCTTCCCGGAAACTTCGTTACAACCATGGTTAGCTTACTCAAGGCGACTCAAAGGTGTTTCTTTAAATATTGTGTGTTGTTCTGTCATCATCAGACCTTTCACTAAGTACAAGGACGTGCACGATTGTTGCAAAGCACATGTACAGACCTAGGGGCATAAGACTGCAATGGAATCTGCAAAATCGTTCATGGAGGCCGTTCCAGTGGACATCCTAGTTCACCAGTCTTCGCAAAAATTAAGAGAAAAATATAAAAAAGTGCTGTTCTCAGTTGTTTCCTGCATCATTTTTTCTGGCACACATGATTTACCTCTCAGAGGCAAAAATGTGGATGAAAGCATACTTATAGACTTATGCCGTTTACGCATCGAAGCAGCTGATTCACAACTAAAACACCATTTTGAGCATGGACCGTAAAACGCGTCATACCGATCACCTATCATACAAAATGAAATAATTGATCTATGTGGCACTACAATCGGGGAACAAATCGTCAGAAGGATTAAGGAAGCCTACGCTTACAGCATTCTGGCTGACGAAACCGCTTATATTTCGGGCAAAGAACATCGTCTATTGGATTACGTTTCTTCGATGCAAAGGCCAACACAATCGAAGAAGAATTTTTTGGCTTTGTAGAGCTTGAAAAGCTTGATGCCAAAACTATTGCCAAAGCCATTGAAAATTTTGTGTATTATTGCATGCCCCCCTCCCCTATGGACCCCCTTCCACCATAAAAGAAGTTGGATTCAGAAAGCTGTCCCACCCCCCGCTTCCGTTTTGGGCTGGATACGCCCTTTTTAGCAAAGCAATAGCCCATTTTCTACCACCTATCAATTACCTTTTACTTGTTAATTTTATAATTTCTAATTTAATGCGCCGTTACTAAAATAACTATTAATATGACTTATATATACCTTAAATTTTATATAACCCTTATGCATTAGAAAGATATCGTAAACAAAATGTTGTTACATTTTCAAATTATCCCTCAACAGTTGTTAAAATTGTATGCTGTGATAAATGCCTGCAAGAGCTATGAAACGTTCTATTAACAAACATGACAGCCAGTACATGTTATATGGATGACCTTTACAATCAACGCTCGCAAAGAGCAGAATTAAGATAATATTCTGCTTGATTAAAAAAAAGCAACCCAACATCAGGGATCGAAACACGTATATTGTTTAATCAGTTTATAATTATAAACAGGATGGACTTACATAGAACATCAACTTTAAAAACTTCAAATCAGATGAAAATCATAATGCATTTCCAAGTAAAACAAAAGATATTACTTTCGCAAAAAAGAGTTGAGATATTTTTTCATCCGTTTTCAATTTTATTTATATAAAAATTAGATTTTCGCTTACATGTAGCTGCAATCTCTTTTAAATGTAATCCAAAGTAAGATATCTACACATGAAGGTGTTGCAATACTATCCATTCAATTATAGATATCTAAATCAGAGCTTCTTAGATAGGTTATTTTTCTAACAAACGGTGCAAAGTTAGTCATGTAAGTTACCTTCGCTGCTTATATTTCGTGCAAAACAATACTAGTAAAGCACGTGTATAAAGTGTAAACCATGTTTATTAGGGACGTCGGTAAACACTTTCTGTGCAATCTTTGACCATGCAGAATATCTGGAAGGTCTTTTTGTTTTCATAGATCCAATTCGAACTTAAAAATATGGATTAATACAGTGTGCGTTTACAGTTACGATTTACAATGAGTTAATAAAAGCCGCACTTGGACGAAGAATACGGCGGGGCATTATTCTGCGTATAACAAGGTATAAGAAGGCCCAATACAATCTCCGTCATCATATCCGACCGTATATCTTCCATAATAATTGATATAGAAGATGAAACTTAAAATTTTTCAGTACTAAATATCATTCTCTCGTACTTCCAGTTACGGAAATGACAACTACTAATTATTTAAAATATAAAACTTGTATGGTTTTATACTTTTAGAATCTACAAAAAAATCTGTATTTGAAACTGCAATTCAGTTTTCATCATAATAATATGGGTTTTAGCATGCCAATTTATGATATTCTGAAAACATTCAGAAGCTCTCGCAGAATTGCAGTGGCAATGATTAAAAATGTTTTCTTGCCTATTTGTTCTTCTATTGCCATACAAAATAAAATACAATGGAAAATTTGTAGACTATGTACTTATTTTGCTTGAGAGTGGATTACGATATTTACTGGATATGCGTTTCTGCAATTTGGTAGAGAAAACGGATGGGATGTTGATTTTGGGAGAATGCAGAGGATTGCTTAGCAGTATGACGATATGTACAGAGATACCCGGATAGACTCCTTCTATAACATAGTGCTTTTAGGGTTTGGACAGAAGGTTTAGGCAATATGGATAGTTTTCTAAGCCAAAGGTGAGACAACGATATGTCACAACTGTAGAAGCTGAAGTGGCAGTCATCGACCAAGTAACTTGTAACCCCATGTAAGCCAATGGGCAGTTGCAAGAACTGTAGGATTTAGCTATTGATTAATTGTTTATTAATTATTTATACTGGGAGGGTTGTTTCTGCCCTTGACACTGCGACCTCTT
>JABXWE010006138.1:0-27087 GCA_014611495.1 Limonius californicus | reverse complement strand
CGGCACAACTTCGATCAGTGGTTAAAACCCTGGTCACCCGTTCTCAGAGACTCGCAGACCCAGAAAACGTAGACCAAGAAATGAAGAAACTTCGAACAGCCCTACGACAAAATGGCTTCAAGAATCAAACTATCAATGACGCACTTAAACTCAGCCGAGTGAAGCCACAGGATGATAAAGAAAAACCTACATCCAAAGCCCACTTGCCATACGTCAAAGGAACAACAGACAGAATCTCTAGAATTCTACGAAGGCACAATGTGGAAACAGCATTCACAACCAATAGAAAGATCAGCTCCATTCTACGAAACCTCAAAACAAGGATACCCCTGGAGAATCAAGGTGTCTATGAAATTCCCTGCCGGGACTGCGACCAAACATACATAGGCCAAACAAACAGACGAGTTAACATGAGAAAAGTTGAACACGAAAATGCCGTACGAAAGAACGAGAAGACTTCATCACTGGCACAACACGTAAGCACATCATCCCACAAAATTGCTTTCGAAAACACCAAAGTACTGGCCAATATAGGACACCTGAAATCGAGAATAATAAGGGAAGCTATAGTAATCGAGAAACACCCAAGAATCCTAAATTCTCGCGATGACACCCAAAGACTATCATCCGCTTGGAAACCGGTTCTCGTCAAAAAACAAATACACAATAGAATTCAACAAGTAAACATAGAACCACCTCAACAAAATCAGAACGTTCCAGCCACAGCCGGTCCCATCACACGCAACGGAGCCCGGAATCAACAAAGCGCAACTGCGCGGAACGGTCCAGCTCCAGCAGAAACGAACGTCAACAGTCGTATTACAAGAAGCTCCAGCAGAAAGTTATCCGACAAGACCTGAAGATGGCAAATGTGATTTTGCCGAAACGTCGTCAAGACAACCATCCCAGGACCAAGAAGTTACTACGCGGAAGAATACCTGGAAGCCAATCACAGCATACAACACCCGCGGAAACCTCAAAACCAACATATTATATATATATATATATACAGGGTGACTCTGTAAGAATGGGCCAGCGTTTAGTCATAGATTCTATAGGTAAAAATAAACCGATTAAACCTAATATACCTTAGGCAGAAAATCCTTCCTTAAGAAGCTATAGGGCCTTAAAGTTCAATTTTTTATTTTTTCTTTTTATTGTAATTTCCACAGATCTAAAAATATTTCTTTAAAATTTGGTACACATACTTATCATTATGTAGCACAGTGACATAACCATTGTCATTAACCAGACTTGACCGTAAGAGGCACTTAACTTACCACTGAAATTTTATATTAGCTCTAACTTTGTTATTAGTAGAACATTTAAAAATTTTAGGTTATTTTCCGAAAGAGAATTGAAAATTACAAAAATAAGGTACTCTTAGTTCATACGCGTAAGGGCAACCGTTTGTCTTAAAATGCTTGTCCCAAGTTTTGTGTTGTCTCGACATAACGAATATCGGGGCATTTTCGTAAACAAAACAGAAATTAAAAATACAATTTCTATAACACCAAAGTATTTGATTGACTTAGCATTGTTCTTTACTGTAGGTCCCAAGCACTACCCATTGTTTTTGAGATCATGGCTACCTGATAATTGCACGTCGTAACGACAAGCCAAACCTTGGACAAGCATTTTAAGGCAAACGGTTTCCTTTACGCGTATGAACTAAGAGTACCTTATTTTTGTAATTTTTAATTCTTTTTCAGAAAATAACCTAACATTTTAAAATGTTCTACTAATAACAAAGTTAGAGCTAATATAAAATTTAAGTTGTAGGTTAAGTGCCTCTTATGGTCAACTCTGGTTAATGAAAATGGTACTGTCACTGTACTACAAAATGATAAGTATGTGTACCATATTAGAAAGAAATATCTTTAGATTTGTGGAAATTACAATAAAAAGAAAAAATAAAAAATTGACCTTTAAGGCCCTATAACTTCTTAAGGAAGGACTTTCTGCCTAAGGTATATTAGGTTTAATCGGTTTATTTTTACCTAAAGAATCTATGACTAAACGCTGGCCCATTCTTTCTGAGACACCCTGTATATACATACTATCCGGTAGTCAAGCGCTTCTAAAAGCTCTAAACTCCTACACTTTTGAGTCTGTAATTGCTTTTGACTGTAAACAACCCAAACAACTGGCGAAAAGCAGTAGGGTTACCCTTATGTGGATGTTAGGTCATGAGGGAATAAAAGGAAACGAAACAGTTGATCACTTTGCAAAAGAAGGAGCGAAAGGTGCTTTTTACGGACCTGAACCGTTCTGTGGGCTTGTAAAAGAGCACGTTGTGGAGGAGGTCTATAAGTGGTAAGAGGGACAGAAGAAGTCCTACTGGGTTAACGCCCCAGACCCATATCAAGCGAAAATATTCAGAAACAATTGGCATTCGAACGCCTGACCGTACATTGACCTGTGAGATACAATCTCAAAAAATGGACAAAGCCGACAAAAATACCAACATACAGGAAAGACAGTCCCCAAAAAAAATCCTGAACTTCATCAATAGTTTAGGCATTTGGGAAATATAACGTGTAGGGTACGCACAAAAGATATTTTTAGGTCGAAGTAAAGAGAGACGATTAAGAGCTTAGACGACCCCAACAACAATCTAATGTAATCTAAATTTCTTTGATAATTTAGTATAAATAATTTTAATGTCATTTTAAACATTATTTTTATTAATTAAAAATTAATTGTGGGCTAGAAATAGACAAGTCATTATATTACGATATTCAGTTGGTATATTCGAGTGCTGATGTAGAATCTATAAAATATTATTGCCTAAAAAAATAATATAAACCATATTTTTAGTAACCTGGTGGTCTTAGACACCGTGTGCGAGGAATTTGATTATGCTGCCAAATATAAAGCTGCAATGATTGATGAGTACACCTCGATGCAGTATAAAGTTCGGAAAACTTGCGGGAAGGAAATGAAAGCAAACAAAGCCTTCCTCAGAAGTGTAAGAATAACACGCCCTTTGAGAATGTTTGGTGATGGATGGGCCCTCATCAGGGGAGCTCCGTTTAAAGAAACTTTCAATAAAATCATTAATCAGGTTCTTACAAGTAGGTATGATTTAAAATAATGCTGGCTAAACATTACAACGGCCTTACATATTTATATAAAAAATGAAAGCTTAAGAGAATTAGGGGAAGAAGAGAAGATGAATGGAAGAGACACAATAATACAGGGGAGAAATGGGGACAAATAAAGAGATCCATATGGAGACCATAAAATTGGTTGGCAGGTAGTCGCCATGAAAGAAAAGTTTACAATATAACTAAAATTCGGGTTAAAATGGGTTATTAACTAAATATTTAGTGGTTGAGTATCAGGAGACTATTTTGTTTGAATTATAATAGTCGGCTTGGCACATATTGCTCTACTTTAGTTTATATTTGTAAATTCGATGGTATTTTCTGTACCTATTCGTGCACTAGTTGTATATTTATTTTGTGTTATAGCTGGATTAATACTAAAGTGGAGAAAAGATGTTGCTCGCAGTGTGGACCATGATAGTTCCTACTTTCCCTACAGTAGCACGAGAAGACGCAGTGGTAAACAAGGTAAACAGGTTACTTTGGAAACTTTGACATCACCATTATTTATTTACGTATTAGGAAATATATTTGCATTATTAGTTTTTGTAGTAGAAGTGTTATACGAAAAAGTGCAAACACGTGTGTATAAAGGAAACATAAAGTTGAATTTTTAGTATCAATGATATGTATAAATAATTAATAGTACAATGCATGTATTTCTCAAATAATGATAATATATTATTGTTAAAAATACGTGGAGTGTATGTATCATAGGCTTCTCTTACAGAAGGGTAGTATTTCTGGATGCCCTCGGGCAAGCGACGATACCGACATAATTGGATATTTAAGTAAACCTTAACTAACTTGACGCAATGACTACCACCGTTAAGGTAGCCGGGACCGACGGCTTTGATGTACTTTCCGAATTAATGCTAGTCGCTGTGTATTTATCACTAAACGGGTCACTCATTCTAGTAGTGGCTTGAGCCTGCATCGTTTAACTTTGGTTTCCCAGCAATTTTTAATTGTTTTGATGTCCTGAATCTACCCGAGTGTTTGTCGACCTTGTTCTTTAGGATTCTGTATATTTACACTGTTCACAAATAACGTAAGGCGATGGGCTTACAAGGTCTGTAAAAGCTCCACTAATAAAAAATAATGTAAAGTAAATGACTTTTTATCTTGGATATTAAAACTTTTACGGGTTTGCTGTATTTTCTGAAGTTACACAAAAAGATCGCCTCTTCTGATCATTTCGTGTCAAGCGTTTTACACGCTAGCAATAAAACGTTGCACAAACATGCCGCACTGACGCTTAAGATAATCTTGTGATACACAGATAATAAGCTTCATTATTTAACATGTTTAGTGTATTGTATTTGACACTTGTAGTGCAATTTCATTTACAGAACGAGGTAAACGCGTTTTGAATTGTTGGCAACAATTATAAAATAATTTTGTGCTGGTACGTTGAAAATTGTAATTACTGTTTCTTTAAATTCTTTAAATAATTTTAGTAGGTTACTAACGTAATTTCTAGTTGAAGTAATATTCATAAATAAGGCGATTTACTTAACAGTACGCGTCTGAATGCTTAAAAATATACAACTCAACCTACACATCAGCGATTTCCTCGATAACAGGTATCTCTGATTCATAATACCGTATATAAAAATGTATAGGTCACAGTAAAGTACAATCATCATTTTAAGGCCGAATCTTTGAGCCGCTGTAATCCTGTCAGTTCCTCTTAGCGTGAAGCCTGTAATGCTGTAACAAAAGCACGAGCGGTTGTTACTAGTCTACAGGTCTGTACTCGGTGTACGTATTTTAAAATGGAAATTTAATGGTATTTTAATATTTTGCTCGTATAGAAACTTTTGAAAATTAACATTGAAGTAAAGCATTTCCCTTTCTATTTGTTTTTCGGATGATTCAGGTAATTAAGTTTAATGACTTGGCATTGTGTACTTTTCCAAATTAAAGAGTTGATGCAATCTTAGTTCTCAATTTGTAGCGTGTAGTAGTTGTACACAGATATTAATTTTATTTGTGTTTCGCATTATTATGGATTTTTGGAGACCTTTTGACTGCGATGTTGATAGTGGTAGCAACGAAGAAATTGATAAACACTGGAAAAACTGTGTGCAGCATGTACTTAAAGTAAAAAAAAAATATTCACCAAAATACAACCGTTAATAATAAGTTTAGGCGGCGATTCTTCAGAATTTTCTGAATATTTGGATTCCGATTCGGATTAGTTTTTAAAGTTCTATTTAATTAATTAATATATATGGATTTAGATTAAATAGTAGTAGATTTCAATTATTTATTTTATAAGCTGTTTCGGAATAATTCGTTCTTCCGATATTTTTAACATTTTCATTGATATACGCGTTAATTATTATTATATAAAACGTTAAAATCTGTTTTAATAGTTAAAAACTTACGAACGAAATAAAAGTTATAAACAAGTAAATATGCTTTATTTAATTAGTTTAGATTAGTGTGCCTTTGCAATTTCCAATTCGTTATTAAATTGTGACGCTCTTTTCTTTGCTTAACTCTGGGGGTCAATTGCACATCTGCTTATTACGTGTAATTGCTTCGGTTGTATCGGGCGCCAGATTTTGTTACGAAGTTTACTCTTCGTCGCTTCTTTGTTGTCCTGGGAGGGATAACGAAGCCCTAGATAGCTACAATTGAAGACGTCGGTTTCCAGGGGGCTCATGTCACTTAACTACAATCTCGGAAGCGGTACTGTACTCGGTTTAGAAATGATCAAAACATGAAGGCTTGATACATATATTTTAGCGATTAAGCATACAGAATTTCACAGGCACAATACAGTATCAATACAGTAGTAAAATAAACAGTAGCAAATACGGTAGCAGATACAGTAGCAAAACGGTAGCAAATACGGTAGCAAATACAGTATCAATACAGTAGCAAAATACGGTAGCAAAACAGTAGCAGGTACGGTAGCAATATGGTAGCAGATGCAGTAGCAACTACGGTAGCAATACGGTAGCAGATACAGTAGCAACTGCGGTATCAATACGGTATATGAGGCAGAAAATCGGATATTTCGGCACCTGATGGGTACAAACCCCGGCATGAACGGGCTCTAACGGTTCTCTCTCTCTAGCAAGACGAGAAAATATGGTGGAAGACACCGCCTCAGGACAGACCCAGCGACGGTATTTTCCGGAAGGAACCTTACGTCAGGACAAACGCAGCCGTAAGGGGGATGAGAGAGAAAGGGGATCGGAAAAACACCACCTCAGGTGGTCGCAGCGATGGTGAATTCCGAAAGGGACCTTACGACAGGACAAACGCAGCCGTAAGGGGGGAGAGAGAGAAAGAGAGGGAGTGAGAGAGATATTTGGTTTAATTCGCGCATTCCAGCTGAGAGTAGGGAATATAATATCCCGCCAACTTTACGCTGTAGATGCGGTTATCTGATCTCCACGCGTAAATGCAATTCAAATAAACCAATTTAGAATATTCGGATATAAATATAAATGCTAATTGTTCAAATATACACGTAACTGGTAATTAAACATTCCTCTAATAACGGTATCAAAATAAAACGGTCTCAGATAATAATAACAAAACAAACTAGGAATTCTAAATGTTGCTACACGGTACATAATAAATAAATTACCTTGTTCGGCCTTAAATTCAAAGTATAAATTAAACGGTACATAATTATATTTACATAAATCGGTGAACACTTCTAAAATGAAAATAATACGGGGTGCATTCGGAAAGACATCGGTCGGTACAGAATAATATTACCCAAAAATCAATCTAATAAACTTCTAAACGGCAAACGGTATGTAAACAAATTAAACGGAGTCCTAAATCGCAAAATAATAATACATAATTAGTAACGCTTCGTTACAAAATTCAAAATTAATGGTCCCCGTTTTACTCCTATGTAATAAAAATTGAATTTGTATATGATACAAAAATGTGTAAAATTTTGTAAATATTTTAAAATTTACCTGAATATGTTGGCTGGTTCTACCTGAGTGTCCCCTATCAGTTATAGATAATTCCTAAGTCAAAGGCTTAAAGATTCGGCCTTAAAATAATGGTTGTACTTTACTTTGTGTTATGTATTTTGGGTTGCCTATTTTTCGAATGGTAGGCTCGTACTCTCCCGTGAATCACTTTGTATTTTGAAACCCCAAACAAAACAAAGTAAGTGCATTGAAATAATAAGTAAAGTCTCACTGTTTTAATGCAGCTCCTATTACATTGATTAACTATATAATTTGTTGCTATTGGGGTCACCGAAGATCAATAGGCCTACTAATCTGAACGGGCGTTTATTTGTTTACATGTCGATGTTTAACTGAAAACCGGTTTGTTTATTAGAACAAAAATTATTAATAAATGGTGGTGGAAAGAAAGTGAGTAGTAGGACAAAATAGACAAATATAAATATAGAAATTAAGTGGTGAAACAATGAAAAAGTAGATAGAGTAGGAGAGAGAAGGGCAAAACAGCAAAATAACGAATATTCTAACCTTTAATTAGATATTTCCTAGAAAACCAATAATTCTGGATAGACTTAAGTTTCACAAACCTTTTAAAATACTCAAAAATCGTTTATTTTTCATGTAATATTAATATTAATTTATTTTTATGACATTGTCATGTTAGAAAATGTTATTGGCTTTAATTATTCAAGAGTTTGATAAAATAAGCTTATTTTCATGTTTCATGGTACACTTCAGCTATTACAGCTAATTATTTATTTAATCTTAAATCTTCAATCCTGTTTTTATTGTGGTTATTACATTTAGAAAAAAATTTAAAATATAATTTTGTTTAGCATTGGCACACACGATACAGAGGCTTGTGTAAATTAAAACAAAATTTAAATAGTAAAGAGAGCCTATACTGCAATACCAACAGTAATTTTTATAGTATAGCAACAATAAACCGATATGGTTGTCTACTTGTGGTATAAAATATGTAATGTTTCAGTTGTAGTTAGTCTGCAATTTCTGTTTTCATAGCAGGACATATTCTATCGATTCTAAACTGTAATTTTACCATGCCAGAGGGTTAATAATAAACTAAGAGATTAAGCATATCTATCAGTTGTGAGTAGTAGATGTAAACGATTTTGCAAGCAAACACCTTACATGGCATTTTTGTAAAATCATTTAATTGTTAAAGTCGATGCAAGCCAAAGAGAAGAAAGGAAGACAAATAATGTCCTATCAAGTCAATCAATGTTTGAACCTTCACACCATCTAATTTAATGAAATTTATGGATAAGTTACTACAATATAGATTTATGTGTAATACAAATGCAGGAACTTGTAATACTAACAGATTTAAAGTTACAGCCCAAGTTAAAATTTTCTCTTCCTTCTTTAATTTAATTAAATTAATCAATGTAGATTACTTATGGCAATACTAAGTCGTGTTGGCACTTTATTTAAATTTTAAATAAAATGTTTTCAGATAACGGGAAATCAGATGTGTTGCTTATTTGTGTGTGTGTAGCTCAAAGCCAGAGGCTCATAATAACTATGCTGTTAGATGGTACTTGTTAATAGGTAACAACTTTTATTATAATTAAGTGTTACAAAAATTAAAATGTATTTAATTTTGATGACATAAATAAAAGTAATTATGTTCGGACAAGGTCTGCAAAATCCTGGTAGGTACGTCCCTGGTACTAGTTGGATGTGTCGATTGGATTTCAATGCACTGATTGAATTTCTGTGAATTTCTACAAACAAACAAAAATGGTTGCCACCTGGCAATTAGTAGTAGATGCGGTAAACGAAATTTACCCACAAAATCACGTATAAGAATCGTTTTCAGTGTTTTCACACAGTTACAAGATTAAATTGTCACCTGATACGTGTACGGGTTCGTTTAATTCGCCTGTGAAGTTGTATATTTTTCTTGCCTTCGCTGGTTCAATGAACAGAACCCGGTGATCAGCGGTACGCTGCAGTCCAGATGAGCTCGGAAAGCCTGCCTGGCTTCGTAATATCGACGATAAATGAAAGTAAGGGTTTCGTAGGAGATTTTAAAAGAAATATTACTGCACGGCGTGTACTTGGAATTATATTAACGCCTATTTTTGAAAATACGTACGATCTGGTCTTATATATGTAAATCAAAGGCCCGATTAACCTGGTCTGACCGACTTATAGGATCTTAAATCTCGTATTTGATTGGTATGTTAACGTAATTGATACTAACTGGCATAACCTGATTGATATCAACTAAGTTAGCTCCAACGGCGAATTGTTCCACAAAATGAATAAATGCCATACCGTACAGGTACGCTGATTTTACTGAATTCTCCAACGGGCTGGAAATTATCACTGATTGAAAATATTTTGAAAGTTCAACTGCGGCTTGCTTTCTTCTCTGGTGGACTGGTTCTTCAAGTTTCGGACTGACTTTCTATGTGATGTCTCGGATTCCAAGTTTCTTCGGTCTTCTTTTCGGATGGAGCTGAACTCCAAATTTCGACGACTTTTTTCACTGGCGTAGCTGGACTCCAAGTTAATGACTTTGTGCTGGGATTCTGGGTTTATACCGGGTTTCCTTTCTCTATGCGGCTCCTCCGCAGTGTGCTCGGATGCGATGATGAGTGCGTGGAGGAAAAACAATTTGGAAATCTACTAACACTGCTGCAGGAGCCTTTTTCGGGAAGCAAAGCGACCCAACGTTTGATTGCCAAACGCTAGAACGGTTGCTCCCCGGAAACTTCGTTACAGTATGTAGAGATAGAAGATTGGCATAGTCCGCTGGGTATTGTTCGCCAAACTACCTTTCCTGTGAAGGTTTTATCAAACATTTTCGATTATTGGGTAGCAGATTTATGGCAGGAGGAGATTACAATGCAAAACATACACATTGGGGTTTTCGCCTCTCTTATCCTGGGAGAGGTAGAGGGCTATATGAGATTACGCAACGTATGAATCTTTATACTGGCCCACGGATGGGAACAAAATAGCAGATTTACTGTACTTTTCTGTGACAAAGGGTGTTGCTCCGGGGGACCAAGGTATATCTATATGTCTAGGCTCTGACCACATACCTGTTATATTCACTACAAGTCTGAAAGTTATAGTAAAAGAGAAAGTTAAATTATTTAACAATAGATCAGATTGGCAGTATTTTCGAAATTTCGTTGGTAACTAATTTAACATGAAAATCCCATTAAAGTCCATCGAAGATGTAGATGCAGCTGTTCTAAACTTTAACAAAATATTAAAAAAAATCAGTTTGTACAGTTACTTCCGAAATCCCATTTTACAGAACTTAAGAATGTTGTCTAATATCTATCAAGAAAAAGGAAGCTTAAAATAGATGGTTCAGAAAAATCTGGTAAACTATAGTATATCCATCACACAAAATGCGGTAGGTATAATCAAGCTTTTAATGGGATAAAAAGTCTTGCCAAAAATCTGAATAAACGGAAGCTTCCAATAATATCTTGGAAATTCAAGTGCTACACAAGAGACCAACTCCCTTTGGAATATTATTAAATCAATCAAGCAAACAAAATTAATGGCAGCTGGGCAGGTACAGACTTTGAAAAAACTGATACTTTTACGCAATATTTAACAAAAATGTTTCAACCACTGCTATTATCCAATACCCCTGAAGCATAATCAGAAATTAAGAATGCCCTAGAACCTCCATACCACATGTCTTCATTAGCAAACTTATTTACTGTCAGAGAAATTAAACAGATGATTAATACCAACCTACACCCAAGGAAGACTGCATTTCGATTTAATCACTGGCCAATTCATCAAGGAACCTCCACGTAGAGGAATAGTTATGCCAACAACTCTTTACAAAGCTGTGCAATGTCTTGAGGTCGGGTTACTTTCCGGCGCAGTAGAAGGGTTTAATTCTGAAGTTCAATAAATCACCAAATGAAGTAGGCTCCTGCAGGTTTATCAGTCTCCATAATTGTCAAATTATTAAAAAAGTTCCTTGCTAAAAGAGTCATGCCTATCGTTGATCTACGCCTGATTCTAGACCATCAATTTAGATTTAGGAAGAACACTCAACTATACGTCATATTCAAAGAGAAAATGTACTGCGCGGCAGCCTTCCTTCACGATCGCCGAGCTTTTGATAAAGTCTGGCATGGCATGATGGACTAGCATTTAAATTAAAAACATCACCACACAACTCTTCCTACATTAACCTGAAATCTTATTTAGAAGAATAATATTTCCAAGTTAGATATGGACAGAAGCTAACTACATATAATCCATACCAAGGTACCTGAGGGGGTTTTTAAGTTTTCCACCAATGATCATTCAGTAACAGCCAGCTTCGCTGGCGATAAAGCAGTTAGGGTGAATCCTAAAGATCCTACAATAGCGGCTAAATTTTTGCAGAAAAATTTAAATGATGCAGAAAAATGGGCTACAAGGTGAAGGATAAAAATTTCAGAAAGAAAATTATTTCATATCAGTTTTACAAAATGTAGAAGAAGCATGTCGCTTCACAGCGACAGAGGTGAAATAGATATGTGCAAAATACTGTTTAGCAAACACTCTACTATCTTCTCGGAAGAAAAAACTTGGGAATAGCGGTCAAAATGTATATTTGCATTTATTTCTCCTTTTTAATAAGAATTAAAGGGTCTTTTCATCTAAATTTTTCAAAAATAGTAGTTAGTGAGTATGTTGTACCTAATGTTGTGGAGTTTATAGATACCAAATTTTATAAGAAATCACTGGGTTAGGTTCACACTACTGATACTACACTGCGGTAGTTAGACCATTGATAGCTTATGGCACTCTAGTGTGGTGGTAGTTAAAAATTCTAATAAAGCTATGCCTTAAAGTACACCGTTTTCAAATTACAGAGTATTCAATTATTATTTATTAAATAATTACAATTTCAGAAAAGCCTATATTTATTTTTATGTGTCCCATGACGTGAAATCACTATTTCGGTTTTTGTGATGGAAACTTAATAGCAGCTGCTCGGGAATATGGGTTGAGATTTCGAAATCGGCGACTACCAGACCGATGAGTTTTCCAACGGGTGTACAACCACCTACGTGAACACGGAATTTTCCCGAAACCGTCGACTGAGCGTCCAATACAGCAAGTACTAAATAATGAGGACAACATACTGAGAGAAATTGATAATAATCCCAGCACCTGTGTTCGTGGTGTATCTGCGCAAGTTAGTGTACCACGAATGCGAGTTTAGAGAATATTAAAACGTAATGGTTTTTATTAATTTCAGATCCAGCCTGTTGAAGCCCTCTTACCTACAGATTGCGCTAGTCCTATGGAATTTTGCCCCTGGATCATTCAAAATCGATACTTACGTCATAGAATTTTATTCACGGATGAGGCAACATTTACAAGGAATGGATTAATGAAGAGAAAGAATAGCCACTCTTGGGATTTGAAGAATCCACACGAAATCACAGTGTCAAATTATTAACATAGATTTTCAGTGAATATGTGGTGTGGAATTATTGATAACATGCTCATCGGTCCATTCATTTTTGAGAACTATTTAACCGCCGATAGATATTTAAATTTTCATTTGAGAGGATTGTTTGATGATATCTCTCGGGGGATCAGACATGGTATGTGGTACCAGCACGATGGTCTCTTTGCGCACTTTGCGTTACGTGTAAGACATTTTTTGAATAAACGTGTAATTGGTGGAGGAGAATAGTTCCCCTGGCCCCAAGATCTTCGGACGTAGATTGTTTAGATTATTATTTGTGGGGCCATATGAAAGATATCGTATACCGAACACCATCAGAGACTGCTGAAAATCTTAGGAGACGCATTTCTGAGGCAGCAGAACTAATTCGGAATAAAAATGATATATGACGTAGGGTAACCAGATCTCTCTTAAGAAGAGCCAGAATGTGTCTCGAGAGCAACGGTGGTCATTTTGAACAATGAATTTAAACTAAAATAAAAATAAATGTACGCTTCTGTGGAATTGTAATTATTTTATAAATATTGTATTGTATAATCGTATTTTGAAAACGGTTACCTTAGGCCGTAACTTTATGAGAATGTTTAACTATATTTGGTCTAAAAATTACGTACACGAAGAAGTAACCTCACGTCGTGGGACACCATGTATATATATATGTATATATAAAACGGGAAGCCTGGATTGGAGCACTAAGAATGAAATCTACCGGCCAAGGAGGATATGGATATAAATGTCACAAGGCTCGGATTTTATGCAAAATGCATATTCTAAAGTATCGATATGCCGACTAAATGCTTTTGTATCTATCTGTGTCTAGTCAAATGCATTTAAATGACACCATTTTAATTTTGCATATTTTGCATATTTTAGTGTTTTGCTCCATACATTTGCATTAAATGCATATTGAAGCATTTTTCTTCACTAAATTCTAAAAACTGAAAATTTTTGGGGTGCTTGGACTAAACCAATGCTGGATTTTAGAAATTTCCTAGATTTAGTGTTTACCTGTTTACGAAAATTTAACCAGGAAAACCCAGCTAATTAGACCCAGCTTAGTGACCAGCTGACCAGTTAAAAGGTTCTAAGAAATACCTAGGTAAACAAAGCGGATGTTGTCAGGGGGAATCGGTCGATTTGCCACATATTTAATGGGTGGTGCATTTCATATGAAACGAAATGTATATTATCTGACAAAAGGCAGTCGTTTCTTCTGGGTTCTTTTGGGAAACATATTATAATTAATAGTTAGAATTGTATCAAACATAAAGAATAAATACCTACATAGCAATAATTCTATAATTATTATTTTATCTAATATTATTTTTAATTTTACGTAATTTTAAGTATTAGTTTAATACTGTATTTTTCTGGGTTTGTTGTTGTAGATAAATATTATAGTAAATAATAATAAAATGAATTTTAATAATTTGCAACTTTTACTTTTTAATTTTGCATATAATGCTGCATATTTTGCATATAATACGGCATATTTTACATAAATAAGTGCATATTTAACCAATTTTGTGTGCATATATATGCGCATATTTTGTAACTTTAGCGTGCATATAAATCCGAGCCTTGTAAATGACTATAGGAAGTGGTAGAAGGTAATCCCATCCTTCAAATGGGCACCGACTACATATTTCCAGATATTCCTTTGACAAATTTGACAAACCATTCACAGTGAGATATAAACGTTATGGCTGTGTCCAAGGAACCCCACCTTTACTTTCAAGGGGTTAGTCTGGTACACAGGTGGCTCCCGCACAGCAGAAGACACAGATGCCGGAATATACGGCCTAAAAACAAAAGAGAACATTAGCGTACCTTTGGGATATAATACTACAGTCTTTCAAGCTAAAAATTTGGCCATAATGCAATGTATCCAGGAAAATGCAAAACGCGGATACACCCAACAACGCATCTGCATGATCTGACATCCAAATAGCTTTAAAAGAACTTGAATCACCTAACATTCTTGTGCGAGGAGAACGAACACGGGGATGGAGGGAAATGGAAAAGCAGATTCCCTCACGAAACAGGTGCATCCACCCCGTTTATAGGGTCTGTATTCGGTATAAATAAAAATAAATGTGGACCGATCCACAATACATTGCACGCTAAGGGGCAGCTACAGCTACAAAAACTGGGACAGGAAATAAATGGAACGCATTTTCGCATATTCAAACAGACGTTTTCCATCCAGGACAAACTCAGATTAGACGTCTCTACAGTGTAGACTATGTAGAGAAGAGGAGGAAACAACCTCAAACATAATCTTCGACTGTCCAGCACTTCACCGCAAGAGACAACAACTATTCAGGGGACCACTTTGGGAAACAACTTTCACACATGAAAATCTCGTAAAAAACATCTTGCAACTTGAGGTCACAGATCTACTATGAAAGGATCGGGGGTGCACAATAGGCCATAGAGTCGAAGTGCAAACTAGGCTAACTAATCCACTACAAATCCCTGCTAATAATCAATCAATCAATCAATAGGTTCAGTGGATACTAACACTCTTGTTAGTTTGGTACCTTTATCTTATACATCACTTCTTCTTAATGTATCCTTATACAGATTACAAATAATAAATTAATTAATATTAAGAAAAAGCTTTAATAGTAATTATCAATCGTTTATCATGATTTGTGGAAAACATATATTTATTTAATCGAAAAACTGTATTTTTGATACGGGAAAATACTCAATTTGATAGGTGATAACTTCAAAACTCTTAATATTTCAATGTCGTGAATTTGTATTTTTCGAGATCTCTATTATCTCTATTATCTCTATATAACATTTAATAAAACCAGGATGTAAACGTTTAACGTTAGTTAATTTGATATGGAATGACATAATTAAGCAAAGCCCGACATGATTCAATGAGTTGTTTTTTTACATTTTTGCATTAAATTCTTAATAGAAAATCAACAGTGAAAAATGAAGTTATAAAATTTTACCTAAAAAAGTCCTGGAAAACTATTATTTCGAACAGAATTGGATATATTGTTTGCATTTCTTCTCTCTTCGTGACTGACCTTTTGAATTATTTGAGTTTCCAACCCACTGAAACTATTAATAGTTGAATATGGTAGATACGCATTTTTACCAGAGCAAACAAAAAGCAAATCAATATGCAAACTAAACATTATTAGCTGAAAAACACAAATGAAATGATAAATGAGCGCCTGTGATTATTAACAACTCAAATTGGCGTGTTCATTCTGAAGCGACAGGCGAGCTGAACAAATAACGAGCCGATTTCGATTCATCAACGTCCGAATCTGATATTTTATTCACACTCATAACACTCAGACGCTTACAGATTTGAGTGCTTATTTAACAAACAAGAAAGAGACATGTTGAAGGTACTTGCGGTGCTGTGTTTCCTTTTGAATAAGCTTCAAATAGTGAAGGGGGAATATGACATTTTCAGCAAACACCAAGAGGAGGATTTAGAAGATAAAAGTGTTGTATCTGAGAATATCTGTGATATCATAATTGCACATACTGATTTTGAGCTGGTATTCCATTTTGATGATGTAAACTGGAATATGGTTGATAATGTGCTATCTAATTTATCCCAAAAAATACTGAAAAGCGCGAATTTAATTTTTTACAATGAAAATGTCACCACTGATGACGTATTTATGCGACCTCTTGTTCGGAAGGTATTACATGTTATTATTTTAAAAGACTTGGAAAATTTCGCATTGTTTTTGAATGAGACAGAAAACGTTAATGAACATGACGAGGCCGTGTTTGTTATTCCGAAGATAGAAGCTAATTCAACATTTCTGGTGTCGAACAGACATGTCAAACTTTTCGGAAAAATATTGGTGATTACTTATGATTTAAATAAGACCGTTAGTGTAAACGCTATTTGCTATTTTTGCGGAAAAATTGGTCGTAAACTTATCCCGTTCGCCTCAAACCGTAAACTAACGATTGAGAAGAAAGAGTTCCTAGATTTTTATGGGCATAATTTCAAAGTAGGATTCACAGAATATTTCCCCTTCATTTGGTGTGACCAACACGAAGAAAGAACAAGCGATAACATCACAATGCATATTTGCACAAAAACCAAAGGAAGCGATTTCGAGCTAATCAGTTTGATGGGTCAAAAACTAAATTTTAGATTTACCTTAATAAGGTATCCAGACTATCAACCACTAATAGAAGATTTGGAGGTAGGGAAGATTGATTTCGTAATCGGAGGAATTACCTCGACTTCCGAAAGAGCCGAGAGAAGCACCTTTACTAGGCAGTACCAGTTTGAGGGGTATCATTTTTTATACATCTTTAGCACGAACTTAAAACAGGAATTGGGAAGAGTTTTGGATCCGTTTGATGGACTTCTTTGGCTTCTTCTGGCTACCTCAATTTTTGTAACGTCTGCCGTGTTGTATGCACTTGACCGACTCGAAAGTGCTGACATGGGCTATATTTCTTGCTCGGATAGCTTGTGGGTAAGTGGAATCTTTAAAAATAGATTAATACAACATGCTTATTATAATCCTGAAAAAATTAAAAAATATAAAGTCTTAAACGATGTCTATCAGTAACTTTTAGAAGTGTGCAGTAATATAAACTTCATACCATGTAGGTTACCAGAATCTGTAGAAGGTCTGGTTTGAGCGAATGTATTATTTTTATCAACTACTGAAATAAATTTTCTCTGACAATAGGTGTGAAGAATATAACACACCTGCACACGAAGATGATGGTCCTGACATAACATATAGCGAAATAACTAGAGCGATAGGGTTAATAAAGAGCGGAAAATCGGTTGGTCCCGACAATATACATGCAGAGCTACTAAAGATTTTAGATGACAACGGTATAAACGTTTTAACTGATCTTTTTAACACAATATACAAATCAGGGATTATACCAGTAGAATATCTTAAGTCTACTTTTGTTACACTACCTAAGAAACAAAACGCCACCGAATGCAGTGAATACCGCACTATAAGTCTGATGAGCCAAGTACTAAAAATCTTCCTCAAAATAATTCATACTCGAATATATTCCAAATGCGAAACGGAATTATCTGATAACCAGTTAGGCTTTAGGTGTGGATTTGGCACCAGAGAAGCACTATTCGCAATTAATGTGCTAGCGCAAAGATGCTTAGATGTAAATAAAGACCTCTATCTGTGCTTTATCGATTACAATAAAGCTTTCGATCGAGTTAAACATGAAAAACTAATCGGTATTTTACATAATCTCCACATTGACAAACGTGATGTTAAAATCATATCGAATCTGTACTGGCATCAAAAAGCACAAGTGAAAGTTGACAATAAGCTCTCAGAAGAAATTGATATACGACGCGGAGTCAGACAGGGCTGCGTATTGTCTCCAACCTTGTTTAACATATACTCGGAAGCAATTTTCAACGAGGCACTAGAAAATGTGTCTGCAGGCATATCAATTAATGGCAAATTTGTGAACAACATACGATATGCCGATGATACCATCATCTTAACAGATAATAAATATGACCTCCAAAATTTACTGGAAAAAATAAATCAGACAAGTGAAGAATACGGCCTCACGATAAACCTTAATAAGACCAAAGTCATGGTAGTTACAAAACAGAAGAACATACAGGTTGAAATAAAAATAAATAACAACACCATCGAACAAGTATCTAAATACAAATATCTTGGCACGTGGGTACAACAAAATTGGAACCAACGAAGAGAAATACTAGCCAGAATAGAACAAGCAAGAGCAGCCTTCGTCAAAATGAAGAACTTATTAACATGTCCTGATATGAACCTAGAACTACGTTTAAGATTTACCCGATGTTACGTCTTCCCTATCTTGCTGTATGGGACAGAGAGCTGGACACTAAACCAGGAAACAACAAAAAGACTAGAATCCTTTGAACTTTGGGTGTACAGACGTCTACTACGTATATCGTGGATGGACCGAATAACCAATAAAAAAGTGCTAGAGCGTATGAATAAAGAACTTGAAATAGTATTTACGATAAAGAAAAGAAAATTAGAATACCTAGGTCATATCATCCGAGGGCAAAAATATCGCTTATTACAACTGGTGATTGAAGGAAAAATTCAGGGCAAACGAAGCGTGGGTAGACGCAGAATATCTTGGCTTAAAAACTTACGCGATTGGTTTAAAATGTCATCTGTGGAATTATTTCGCGCTGCAGTTTCAAAGGTTAAAGTAGCTATACTGATCAGCAACCTTCGTAAGGAGACGCTGCCGTAAGAAGAAGAAGAAGAAGAAATAAATTGGCATATTTTTGTAGTATCAGCTCTTTGAGTAGGATTTTTTGTACGTCTAACACAATTATTTTAGTTTCGGTTAAAAGTACGATATGCAAATCAAAATCGATGTCTTAGAAAACACCAAACTCTCATGTGACATATGTCTATGAAAAATAGTATCGTGGGGCTCACAAAAATTTACAATGTAAATGATATAATCATATTTTCATAATATTCGTCAATATTGTGGACGACCTTATATACAGGAGAACAAAGAAGGAATGTCGATTTTATCAATATGCTTTTTTTAGGTTGGCCCACGTTTCCTCTGCCTCTTGGTCTTGGTTCTTAACTATGCCTTAAGAGTAGAAATTACTCAAAAAACATTGATTATAGCTACATTTTGTGTTTATGTAACCAGTATTATACTCCCTGTTCAAAATTCGCGACCAACTTGTTAAATAAGGTGAATAGTGAGTTTTTGGAAGATAGTATAAGACAACCAATAAAGCTGTATATCGACATCAGAGACATCCTGAAATATTGATTTAAGCTGTCGTTAAAGAAAAACAGGCGTAGCCTGAATAAAGGAGGAAGAAGAAAATGAAGAATAGGAAGTTGAATAGTCTAGCGATATACGAGGGATATCTGGCTATTAACGTACATTTGCGGCATACAGACAGACTGCTTCATTTACAGAAATCAAACATACACCAAATCAAAGTATACCGTGTATGTAACTTCTCAATAAAATCCTCACCAATATACTCGTATATTTAGACATTTATCTCAGCGACGTACACGTTTATTGCCTTTCTTCCCTCGTCGTCGATATCAAGTCTGTTATCTGCTAATCAGAATTAGCCAGGCCTGGACTGAGGGACGGATGACTGAGAACCACCTATTTGCATTTTTGGAGACAGGACTTCCTCTGGTTCTAGGTGCACTGTTTGGTGTTTTCCTGCAACAACTTGATGCTTTTCGTCAACCTGCCGCTCTGTTTCTGTCAAATAGCACACGGTATACTTTCTCTAGAGTTTGACAATTTTTATCGCTGTTGATCGTCTTGATTCTTGAATTTTTTTGTCTTCGATAAAGCTGCGTGCTTCTACGTCATCTAGTTTATTCGGAAATATAATAGTTTACTTTCAGGTTTCGTCGCCAAGACGATCGCCAAGAAATCGTCTTCTTTATGAGAACATGTTAAAAGTATCACGGCCGCCTCCATTTTTGAACTTCATATTCTTTGGGTCAACATATTTGGTGGGTTTCCACCTTGTAGTAACTTTTGGATAGTCTATTACAGATAGGATTCTATGGACGAAGTTTTTTTGAATGCTAGTCATTACAGCAATGTGTCGTATTTTCAGCCAAAGATTTTTTCAACGTTGATGGGTTTCCTTGCAAACCTGCGGGATCATTGAGTCTTGTGCAGTCCGTTTGGTGTGATTAAACCAAACCCTAACAGTAACTGATTTTCGACTCATCACGCGTTCTCCATACCTCCTCGAAAATTTTTGAGAAATTATGGCAAATTTTTCGTTATGTATTTGTAGGCAAAAATCGAATAGTCACCCACACTTCCAACTTGGAGTAGGTTTCGAACGGAACTGATGTTTGGTAGCTGCCATTGTGGGCATAATTCTGAAACTACCGTAGCATCGGTAGCTACATAGATAGTATCGATATGCTTATCAATGTCTTTGTTACGGGCCAAACGGGCTTTTTCGTCGACCCGCAACAGAATAGGAAAAAGTCCTACAGCTTAGCTCAGAGGAGTAGGGGTAGTTCACGGAAACCGCTTACGGGAAGGAAATCTTCCTAGTTGTGTACAGGGTAGGTCAAAATTAACGGGCGCCACCTTCCAAATTACAGCAAATTACCAGTTCTCGTAGAAGGCCGAGAAGCCAGCAGTTTACGGGAATTGGACTCACCTTTATTGTGGTTCCTTTTATACGTAAAGTTTGCAAAGTTCATGCACATGAAGATAAAAATACACAAAAGTAAATGATATGGTATATTTCAAGACAAATGTAATTCAACTTCTTTTAGATTACTGACACGATACAAAAATTATAACGATTACATTGAAAATGGTAATATTTATGGTTAAATAATACAAGATTTTGTTGGAACCTTCGAACTGAAAAAGGCTCGCTGTCAGTGGCTTCCGATAATTTATTTCTTAGAACAAATCTACGCAGCCAGTGGCGTCGGGGTTTACAATTTAATATAATTTATGAATACACTTTACTTACCCAAAAGAAGAGAGAACAACGGGCGACCGAAGGTCGCTTTACGTCGCATTTAAAAAAGAGGGTTCAGCACTTGAAACTTGAAAATGAAACTCGGAAAAGTTTTCACCACACAATAACTATTTCTTTAATCTTGATTTTCGTTGAAGGGAGTAGAGAGAGAGAGGCAGACACAATGGTGGGGTGTTCTTAAGATATCCGGGAAGCGGGAAAAGCTCGCTGGCACGCCCCCGAAGACTGGATCTAATGGAGTCAACGTTAAGGGTCAAGACCTCAATGCGTTTATCGCAACAGTGGCACAACCAGAGGGACAGGAAATGGGCTCGATATTAATCCTCCAAAGGCGATCGGCAAATTCGCAATGGACTGCCTTCCCAGGGTTAAAATTGCAGCGTGTTTCTTTAATCCGACACTTGTCGATGGTTTTATTCACCCCACGGTGAAAACAGCGTTAGGAAATTCACGCGATGGACACCCATCGAAAACCCAAGCCGCTCCTGCAGTATTTGATTACGGCGCTTAACGCAAGCAACCGGGCCGAAGAAGATGTTAAGTCCGATTGGAGAGAATAACGAATGAAAGTATCCAGCAGCTGGAGGATTTCATCATATTGCGGAATATGGTGCAATAATTCTAGAGCAATTTAACACGTAGGACTCCCTTCAAGGGCAGGTGAAGCGCGTTGACAAAATATTAATCGGCATTTTTCCATGATAACAAAAAAAAGGTCCACTAAATCTGTATTCGGGAAATAATAATATAGTAATCGGCTACAGAGCGTCAATTAAATTAACACTTTAATTCAAATAAACCGGCAAAATCAAACGAACATAACAGCCCCCTTACTCGAAGAGAATTCCCTGAAATTCTCTTGAGAGAGAGAAAATCCAGGAGCAAAACCGAAACGAAAAGAAGAAAGCAGATGAAAACCAGACGACATCAAAAAAAGAGCCTAAAACCAAGTGAAATCCACAAAAAAAAACTAACCTACGATATCTCTGATCGAGGAAAAACCCCCCTGCTGTGGAACGACACCTCACCCCCTCACAGTAGACGACTTGAGATTGGGGAAAGATCTAACCGAAAGTAAGAGGGTGGAAAGAGGACGAAGAAGAAGACATAGGAATGGGTGTTGGTGATCACTCACCAAAGGGCTTTAGAGCGCAGTGGAAGAACGAAGAAGAAAACAAAGAGAAGAGAAGACCATCAAACTAACATACATTCCTCCATTGATACGTTAAGTCAAATCTTAATAATATCTTAAAAATATCCGACATACCAAATGCCTTGATGACAAAGACAAAAGAACGACAAAATAAATCTCGAAAACAATAAAAAATTTCAAAAGCGGAAAATAAACGAGAGTAAAACGAAAAGTAAACGACAACAAACTACAATAAATGAAAACAAACGGAAACGGTAGGACAATTATGCGAAAATAAACGACAGCAAACGAAAACGATACGAAAATACAACAAACTTTCACGAAATTTCGGAAGAGAGAACTAAAATATCCAAAAACAGATTCTACAAAACTCAACAAACGTGCGACACTGGATTCTACACAACAGCTTATTACGTAATTAACAATAAATTCACTGAAGGCAAAAAAAAATCAAAAAAATTTACGAAAATTCGCTAAAATTCAAGAAAATCTGGAAATTTAAAAAAAGTTTAGTATAATTTGAAAAATTCAGAAAGTTGGGTGGTAATTTTAAAGAAATTTACAAGAAAATTCAACAAAACAGAAATAACACAGATTTAGTAAAACACGGGAAATTACAGAGAAAACTCAAGAAAATACAAAAAAAATTTAAAAAAATATCGACAATCATAAGAAATTCAAATAAATTCAGAAAATTCCACACAAAGCTAAGAGAAAATTCGCGAAAGCAAACGGGAATCATACATAACTTCTCAAGGAAAAAGATTTACTCAAAAATTCTTCCAATAAGTGAAAAATTGGCGAAAATACCCCGATAGTTGGGTGCCAAAATCTTGTTATCGAAAACAATGGCAAAAACGCCCCACGTTGTGGCGCGTGTTATGAGGCAAACGAGCTTTTTCGTCAACCCGCAACAGGATAGATGGAAAAACGCCTACAGCTTAGCTCAGAGGAGTAGAGGTGGTTCACGGAAACCGCTTACGGGGGGAAATCTTCCTACCTGTGTACAGGGTAGGTCAAAACTAACGGGCGCCACTTTCCAAATCACAGCAGATTACCAGTTCTCGTGGAAAGCCGAGAAGCCAGCAGCTTACGGGAATCGGACTCACCTTTATTGTGCCTCCTCTTATATGTAAAGCTTGCAAAGTTCATGCACACACTAAGGTAAAAATACACAAAATGAAAGATATAGGTAATTTCAAGACAAATGTAATTCAACTTCTTTTAGATTACTGACACGATACAAAAATTATAACGATTACATTGAAAATGGTGATATTTATGGTTAAATAATACAAGATTTTGTTGGAACGGTCGAACTGAAAAAGGATCGCCGTCAGTGGCTTGCGATATTTAATTTCTTAGAACAGATCTACGTAGCCAGTGGCGTCGGAATTTATAATTTAATACAATTTATGAATATACTTAACCAAAAGAAGAAAGAACAACTGGTGACTGAAGGTCGCCTTACGTCGCATTTAAAAGAAAGGTTTCAGCATTTGAAACTTGAAAATGAAATTCCGAAAAAGTTTTTCACCACACAATAACTATTTATATTACCTTGATTTTCGTTGAAATTTACGCGATCGTGATTACGGCGCTTATCGCAAGCAACCGGGCCGAAGAAGATGTTAAATCCGACTGAAGAGAAAAACGAACGAAGGTATCCAGCAGCTGGAGGATTTCATCATATTGCGAAATAAGATGCAATAATTCTAGAACAATCTAACACGTAAGACTCCCTTCAAGCGCAGGTCACGCGAGTAGACAAAATATTAATCGGTATTTTTCCATGATAACAAAAAAAAGGTCCACTAAAACTGTATTCGGGAAATAATAATATAGTAATCAGCTACAGAGCGGCAATTAAAATAAAACTTTAATTCAATGAAGCGGCAAAATCAAACGAACCTAACAGCTTGCAAGTTTCAAACTGATGGATGGAACTTAAGTGGTGTAATGCGTAAACATACATTAGCAGTCGGATATCCCTCGTATATTATTATTACTTGGCTACTGCTTACGGCATAAACAAGGACGGCATGTTTAGTATGACTTTTGAAATACGAATATTGTAATATTTTACAAGTAAATTCTTTTTTGTTTATTAAGGATATTACGTAATCAGTTGTTTTTACCTGTGTTGTGTACTTGTATTTGTTACAATTTTTACCTTCTCCTTAACTAAAAGATACTAAACCTATTGTTACGTGACAATCCGGATACTACAAATTATAAGCCCATAGAGTAATTTTAAAACATTGTATTCTAATTGTAGCATACTTTTTATATACTTTCAGCTGAATTTTTTATTATACAAACATAATTATTTATTGCAAATTTTAGGTGTGTCTTTACCTGGCAATAGAACAGAATGCAAACATAAAACAAGTATTTAAAGTTCGTCCCGGTCCAGCAGTTCTACTGGTGGCATGGATTTTGGTTTGTCTAAATTTAAGTACAGCGTACAAAAGCAAATTATCGGCGCTGGTAATGAATCCACCTCACAGAGAACCGAACGACATGGAAGATTTAGTAGACAACGACTATACCTTTGTTATAAACGAACGATACAGGGACGTTTTCGTAGCACTGCTGTTGAATACTTCAGATCCTGTTGTTGAAACTGCTCAAGGGTAACTATCACGTTTAAATAGTAATTCTGTATTTTAGCAGTGTATAAATTAACAAAAAAGCTACACGCGGCGATGTTATTCGTAAAATTCTTAGTCGAAAACGTTAATACTAAAATGTACCATACTTCCTGTGTTCTCAGAGACTATTTAAAAGAAACATACATTTGGCAACACTGCACCTACACAGGTGTTGTTAATATGCGCGGTAACTAACTACATATACCTAATAGTAACCTACTTATAATAATTGTTGGAATAGAAAATCGTCTGCTTGTAAACATAGTTCCAATCTTCGTGGTATGGTTTGCATTACCGGCTCCAGTATTTCTGGTATAGTTTTTAATACTGCGTTAAGTCTGTTTCTACTTGGTCAACGTTTGGTGGAGGCGTAGCATAAACTTTTTAGTTAATAAAGCCACAAATAAAGAAGGCCACAGGATTTAGATTGGGTGATCTCGGGGGCAATAAAATGGGACCACTGCGAGCAATCTATCTGTTTGGAAAGCGTTCCTCTACCTACTCTTATACATTACGTGAAAAATAAGCAGGAGCTCCATCATGGATATACATCATAATAGGTAGTACGTTCAATAGAATCTCATCAATAACTTGTTCCAAAACATTGAGGTATTCATCGGCATTAAGGGGATTTGGTAGGTAAATTAGTCAAACAACCCTGCAGTCTATTATGCGCCACCATATTCAATCGGGATATGTTATTATTTTCATAGAGAAGCTGAACTTTGCTCTGAATGCTATGAATAAAAAAGGTTTTCTCGTAGAACCAAATGTACGGTTTTGTTACTAGGGATATTTAATGTCTAATTTAAAATTTGTTTTCCAGTTGTATTGTGCGCCTTTGCCTTGTTCGATCAGCGTTCGCATTTCTTTTGACAAACGAATAATTCACGAACACGTTGGTCCAGCCTTCAAAATACATTTCCTCTAGGATGCCTCCGGTTTGAAAAATGTTCCCTGTATTCTTCTTCTGTCATGTTAGCATTTCCATTACAGAAACCGTATATCAGGTACATATCGGCATACCCATGGAATGTGAAGTTCATTATAAGTGAACGAAATACGATAGCAAAAAAACAGACACGCAAGAACTAATAAAAACTATACAAATAATCACAGATAACACAAAATTAGATCAAGCAAATCGAAGCAGTTTGATTTGGTTGTAATACTCGTAGACGTGCCGGGCAAGCTCATAGCCCAGGGTTCGCTGGATATAAAGTTTGTTAAAAGTTTATAATGTTTATTCCTATACTGTACAATTCTACCTTAATTAAAGTATTTGATTATTCCAACAACACATGCAACTAAAATTTCTAAGTTCGGAGTTAAATAAATACACAAGAAAATTAAACTGAATATTCAGAATGAAATTAATTATTCCGTAGTCCGGTCCTGGAATGTCGGTAATTCAGTCCACTGCACACGAGACGGATCGTTGCTGTACTTGGCCTGCACGCGGAGCTCGGAATGTGAGGTTAACAGCTTGCTAAATTAGAAATCAAATATGTTATTAATACACAGGATATATCAGACTGGAATCTACGGTGTCGTTACTAAAAGTTAGTTCGGGTGCGTTGAATCAAGCTTGTGAATTTCAAGCGGTCGTAGTGCGGTATGTTTATCGGTGTTTTAAATTCGGCGGAATTAGAACGTTTACAATTCAAACGTAGGTTGCCTCGGCCGGCAAAATTATATTACTTGATTCGTAGTAAATTCGCTCGCTGGGGTTTCGCTAGTTAAGGTGAAATATGTGAATTTGCTTTAATTATTCGGGCCTATTTACGGGACAGGAAACACTGGAAGAATGCGGTTTGCCCAGATTAATTCAGTGTACGGAGGTATTTAAACGGGGATTGCGTTTAGCAAAACTCGGGATTTATATACAGGAGGTTACACCAGAAGAATGCGGCTTGCGCCAGATTAATCCAGTGTAGGGTTTATTTAAACTGGGATTGCTTTTAGCAAAATTCGGTATTACAATCCCAAATTAGGCCAAGAGCACAGGCAAAAGTAATTGTTGTCAGAATGCGGTTTACACCAGATTAAGACAGCACTTCTCAGGATTTTAGGCAGGATTCTCAGGTTTGCGGTAAATTGTATTTTGGTACAAGATTCGGATTACGAGTTCAGGTCAGGAGAGGTTTTCTAAGCTCGACTACTTCCTTCTGATCTGGACTCAAAAGTTAATGATTTTCCTCGGGGAGCTCCTTTTGTACC
>JABXWE010006135.1:0-40120 GCA_014611495.1 Limonius californicus | reverse complement strand
GTTAAGTTAGGTTAAGTTAGGTAGTACAGTGTTATCTGTATACTAACGACAATAGGTAAAAATACACTTTCCCTAGTGAATTTGACAGGTAACACTTTAGTGCACATTCACTGATAATTTAAGTAAAGGTATACATATATACAGTAGTAAGTTGTTGTGTTTACTGAGTATGCGCTTCCACCGTAATATATACGCAACCTAGAAACTACACTATTGTTTATTACTGATTACCAAGTTCATTACCTTTATAAATATTAAAGAATTCCATTTCAATAGTTAAGTAACATTTTGGGATCTCGGAAAATAACACGATTTTAGATTTTGCAATTCGAATTATAGCCTTTTCGTATATTCTCATCCCGCTACATAAAGCTTGATAGTATATGTTCAAAATATAACTGCAGTTTCTAATTTGTACTAATTTTGCTGGTTCATCTGTTCTGCGCAACTAATCCAAACTAGAAATGTTGCTCAAAGCTTAGTTCTATAAATTATACACCCGATCTACCGGACTAACTTCTATCATAGAGGAGCATCTGTTTCTAGTACTTTTCGATAAAACACAAAATGTAGTGAGAACCGAGTGTAGTTCATGAATAATGCAAATTCTAAGCTTAATTTGAAACACGTAACAGTTTGCACTGCTTTAAACTTTGGTCAGTGCGGTTTGTTTGCAGGTAGTTTAAATATTCCGTCCCAGATAAACGTTGGGCATGAGCTTACGGCACTTTGTTTCATCCTATTGTTTCGCAAGCTTTCATCGAGTGATACGGTTAGATCACAAATTGTGCAAATTTAATACAAACAACGTATAGCTATTTTTTTGATGTTTTGGTATTAGTTTTTGAAATAGTTGTGGTAACGCTTTTAAAAAAATTATGTTGAAATGCGTTTTGGACACAACAGAACTCGCAAAGTAGTTTTAAACCATATCTGTATGTCTATTAGTTTATGTGTGGATATCTGAATTTGGTATAAATAATATATATCAATGGGCCTGAAAAGCGGAAAAGTTTAACATGCTTTCTCTTATTTCGTTTTAAATATTTTTCGAACTCATTGCGTTCTGGGTAAAAAGTAACGCTATTACGATTTTTTAAATTTGCGGCTTAAGAAAACGAAACACAACAAGCTTGTGACGTACACGTTGGCGTTTTTTGAGACAGACGAGTATTGACAGTGCTTCTACTTCCCGCCGCCCGCTATCCGTCGTTAGACGGATCCATAAGAAAGCACAGATTCCTTACCTTTCATTCATTTGCCGAGGAAGGTGTCTCACGGTAGAGCGTATATCTTCCATTCGGAAGGTCTAGAGTTTGAACCACCAGTCTGTCCCGACTCAGGTTGATCGTGGTTTTCGTGGGTCATATAGGTAAATGATAGAAAAGTATTATCAAATTTCATTATCAAGTTTTGCTGTACTTTCCTATACTTACATTTTCGTTACTGACTGAAGGGAGGCTGAGGTTTCTGATATGGAACCCGAAATGGGAAATGAACCTATGGTGACTTTCCATTTACTTTTCCTTCTGGAGGTGTTTGGGTTTAAACCCCCGAGCCGTCTGTTCTGACTCAGGTTTTTCGTGAGTTTGCTGGATCATAGAGGTAAATGCTGGGACACTATCATCCACGAAATTCCATTATCTAATTTTCATGGTCTTTTCCATCCTTACATTCCCATTACTGGCTGAAGAGGAGCTGAATGTTCCGGTAGGGAACCAGCCTAACCCCTATAGCGGCCCTTCCCCTTGTATGAAATGAACCTACGATGATATGCATTTTTTTTGCAAGTGAGAAATAATTTTGTTTATTTTGATTTAATTGTTTAATGGTTGTAGACTGTTCACGAACAATAAAGTATTACTTTTACCGGGAGTTTTAACCCGGAGCGGAGTTCCGTTTCCAAATCTTTTATAGGAACAACCCTTCAGAGAGTTCTGGCTTACTTTTACCCTTACTTAAAACCAGTTTTATATTTCACTTATAAAGTATATAAGCAGTAGAATTTTAATGGAAACCAAGGCTATTTTACATAGAGTAGCTGTGAAAATGTATAAAGTTTCAGTATTTAAAACCGTAGGTATTTCCTTGAAAGCTATACTAAGGGTTTTGATGGTGCATACAGGTGTACAAGGTTTATTTCTGATGGTTGTAAAATCTACTAATGCCGGATATATAGGACTAAATATTGGTGAGGGACTGAGTTTTCCTAATTTTTCGTTGTTGATATTCACTCCTTCTTAGCCCAATTCCGTCTGTAACTGGAGTAATTTGTATCCTTAGTTCGGTCGGTAGCTTAAGCAAAATTTTGAAAAACATTTTGAAGCTGTTATTTTCTACACATTGTCAATAAAATTACGTAAAAATATGTATTCGATAGTTTCATAAAATTTATGCAGTGAAACAGTAGCTTCTCCTTTTTTTGCTACAGCTATTCCTCGAAGCTCGCTACCTTTGCAAACTGATTTATAGTGCTGTCAAGAATCGGAAATTTTGAAGAATCGATTCTCGTTTCTGAAAAGAATCGATTCCACAAGAATCGGTTCTCGATTCTAGAATTGGATACGATTCTCGATTCTAGAATCGGATTTCGATTCTCGATTCTAGAATTGGATTTCGATTCTCGATTCTAGAATCGGATTTCGATTCTCGATTCTAGAATCAAAAATCGATTTTCGGCTTTAGAATCTAAAATGGTTTCCAAATTCTAAAATCAAGAATCGTTCGTCTTCTCTTGAAACAAGAATGGTTTGCGATTCCAGGATTGAAAATAGTTTCCATATTCACATCTTTAGAATTGAAAAATAAATTGATAGGAGAAGTGAGAATAGTCTAATTTCAGAATTATGAAAGTCTTCGAACTTATAATCGGTATTTATTTTACGATTTTAGAATCTTCTAATTTAAATATATGTATTACATACTTGGTAATAACATCTGAAGAGTATAATCAACACTTTTTAATTTATTTTTTACTTATGTTCGTGACAAATACAAAATAGCTTAAGCTGTTTTGATGAATCGAATTTCGATTCTCGATTCTAGAATCGAATTTCGATTCTCGATTCTAGAATCGAATTTCGATTCTCGATTCTAGAATCGGATTTCGATTCTCGATTCTAGAATCGGATTTCGATTCTAGATTCTAGAATCCGATTTCGATTCTAACATCGAGGATCGGTTTTAACGACGCTGCAGAACTGATTAATAAAGCTAAAGAACCGATTCCGATTCTAGACTCGGAATCGTTTGACAGCACTACTGCTTAATATTTCGAGAAGTGTACTTTGAGCTAAAAGAAAGCATCTACCTACAGTATACCAGGGAATAGCGTTTAGATAGCATTATTTTTATGTATCTCTCCATTATAAACTTGTTGCAGTAAATCGATTGTAAATTTCAATTTGTGTACATAGTTTGTTCAAACATCGATGGAACAAAACAAGTAAAGCTTACTTAAACCTTGCTTTAAGCTTCCTGCAGACTCATGATATAAAGACTCACAGATCCAATATAGTTTTAGGAGACAAGATCTAAAAATATAATATTTTCAAGTTACGGTGTTTGCGTGCCGTCAAAGCCATGACATCTAAAACAAAGACAAACAAGTTTCATGATAATCCTTATAGATTTCTGAATTTTTCATTAAAGAGCCATCAGGAACGTCAAATCCGCAAGCGCCGGTAATACGTTCTGATGGCTTTGTAAAAATACCTCCGTTGAGATGTTCTCTTTAATGTTTAATGCGAAGAACGATTGGCGAACATGGGAAGGCGGCGCGACGCTCTGAATTATAAATGGGGAGAGGAGAGACGAAAAACAAGCAACCGTATCGGGGATCATCTGATATTTTGCGACTCTTGGGCCATGTTGACACTTCTGGAAAAAACATCTGAAAAATTCAAAACCTTTCAATATGTCAGCCGATAAGTGGCACAAAATAAAAATTTCACTGCTGATTGATGTTCAAATTTGAGACGCTCCCCTATCAGAGGTCTTTTCATATGGCGCTATATAAATATTTAAATTAGTTACCTACCCTCTGTGGCAAGGGGTGTCGGAACACCACCCCGGGATACTTTGAAATGAAGCTTTATTTCTTATTATAGCATGCAGATCCACCGTACGAGTGCGATGATAAGCCCAGAAATCATGAGATAAATGGAAACACATAGGAATGTGGGGAATCGAGAAAATGTGGACGGAAAATTTGCTCCATCGTCGAATGCTGCTCAAAGAAAGCTTTCTCGATATTAAAACAAGTAATTAATGCCCAAATAAGCACAGCCTGTAATTTGCCGGGGAAAAATTTCAATTTAATTTGTGGCGGATACCTGAGGAATGTTTTCCTCGGTTTCATTATTAATGAGGTAGGCTGAAAATTGACGAGTATGCTTTTAGTAATATAAATATCTTAAGAAGAATAAATCTCTGGTAAATTTTCAGATGAAATGAGAGTAGGTTGCTAAAAAGCATAAAAGTAATGCTGATACTTTCATAAATTATGAATGAGATATCAACAAAATTTTCCAGATTGAATGAGTTGAGGTATAACAGAATCTTGGATATAACGTGCTTTTAAAACACAAATGTTTGGATTTACAGGGAATGATACGATTTGCCGGGCACCATTCGCCAAAAAAGTAAGATTCTTCGCCAACAGTGGAATATTGGTTGTTGCAGACGCATAACACTTTTTGTTTTTGTTAAATTTAACTACTTATTTCTAAGCAACGGTATAAATACTATACCCGAATCCCCAAAAATTCACTAGCAGACTTAGGAACGTGTTTTTGCTTTGAGTAAATATCATTCTGCTACTTCTATCATCACAAGCAAAGCGAAGCAAATTGTACTGCGACGAATCGTCCCTGGCGGAGAATCATACTTCGCAGCGAATCGTGTTGTGTGATCGGCGAAATGTGTAAGGCAAATTGTATCCAACCCTTTTAATTTACAGTTTTCTACTTTTTGGACTATCAAATCTCTTAATAACAAATTGTTTACAATATGTGGGTGTCATCAAGTTTGCATGAGAATGAGTTGGGTTCTAGTTTGAGGAAATCTACATTTTTAAACAACTGTGCTTTGGCTAGGAATAGAATATCGGGAAGTGCAAACTATGTATAAAGTTTACAATATCATTCTATGAATAAAAATCCAATCTAGAAAAATGTTTTGGTACTTAATTTTTGGAATATAAGTGTAAATAGTACGACACTCCGATGATAGTAGGTTCACTTTTGAAAGATTTAAAAAGTGATGATGCCGAAAACCCTTCGAAGTATCCAAATATCTACTGAGACATTTACTATAATTAACCAACTGAAAGTACAGGTATTTACTACTTTTGTATATTATACATGGTGATTACTTTATCTTGTAACAGGTAAATAGCCTATACACGTTACCGATGTTTCTATTCCATATTTATCTTAGAAAACTTTACATTAATTATATAAATAAAAATCAAAGTAGTTACGTTGACTGTAGGTACTAAGAAACTACAACGAAAGTATTTACTAATAAATAAGATGCAATAGATACATTTACAACATTAATTTCTTATAATTTAAACAAAACAAACACAGAGAAAGCCAAGATTGCATGAAAATAAGTTGACATAACAATAACATCAGCAAGAAAAATAAATTAAATAAAAACAGAAAAGCAGTAATTGATGACGTAATAAATGTTCAAACTGCCGTTCACCTTGCTGTTTACATAAGACAATCCGTCGCAGAAGAGAATATCCAACATGAGTTAGTGTGTGTGGGATGATTGATCTACATGATTCAATCATTCTTTCATGTAAATCTTACTGAGCTTCTACAGGAATTTTGTAAACGTCTTTTTTTACTTTAGTCCACAAAAAGAAATCTAACGGAGTCAAGTCCGGACTACGTGGAGGCCAATGATGAATTGCACCTCTTGCACTTAACCTGTTATAGAAAGTTTCAAAAAGTATACCATTCAGCGTTAACTGTTCTTCGATCATCTAAAGGAATGGTTGCGACATGTCCAGTACAACCGAAGAAACAAGCGATCATTTTCTTGGAAGTGTTTCGTGAACGAACAACTTTTGTGGGATTCGGTTTATCTTGGAACACCCAAACAGTGGATTGTTGGCTTGGTTTCCGGTTCATACGAATATATCCAAGTTTCGTTACCTGTTACGATGTATTCGGATTTTGCAGTCGTTCCTCGGTCGAATTTTTTTAGCATTTCCTTACATCAATTAACACGAGCCTTTTTTTCAGCTTCGGTCACATTATGCGGAATCCATCGGGAACAGATCTTTTTCACAGTTAAATGTTTATACAAAATCGAATGTACTGCAGTCTCCAATATGCGTAAGGATGCCTCTATCTCACTGTAAGTCACGTACCGATCTTCCTCAATCATGTTGCGCACAGCATCGATGTTTTTTGGATTTTGGTCGACCTTCATGAAATTCATCACTGACGGACGCACGGCCACGACAGAATTCTGCAAACCAATTGTAAACAGTCTTTTCTGATGGTGTTTCATTACTAAAAGTTGAACGAAGCGATTCTATGCATTGTTGTTGAGTTGGGCCTTTACTAAAATCGTAAAAAATCATTCAACGAAAGCCTGCACGTGAAATTTCCATTTTTTCACAGAATTGCTTTTTTTAAACGTTCACTGTAAACCATCTACTTGGTCATTTTCTAAGCTGCCACTGTTTTCACAATAACAAATGTCAAATTTTACGAAAATAGTAACCACCTAGTGGTCGTTTGTAAAAACTTAAAAGGCTGCCCTCGTAGAAGGTATTGGATCAGTTTACACTGTACGCGTTGATGTGTATGCCTTGCTCCTAGGTTGTAGTGGAGAGTTTATTGAAGTTTATTACAGTCAGCGGCAACATGTGGATATATGGCACAAAATTTTTCCAACCAGCTTTATATTAGATACGTCTATATCTCATTAACATGGGGTGAGTTGATGATGATGATTTGAAAGAGCGAGATCTAGGACGCGGTTTTCCAAGCATCTCTATGCACTTAGATCACATTTGACCCATTGTACACTCTAACTAAGAATTTTGCCTATCTGGGGTAATTCCAACTCCAGTAGTGATTTTTAACGTGTCACACATCGTAGTGGCACGGGACCTACGGCTTTACTTCTTATCCGACAGAAGACGCATTTTCAGATATTTCTCCGCTAGAAAAATCTCGCTCAGCTCAGCCAGGTTCGATCCCGCGTCCCTCGGATCCAAAGGCCAATGCGCTAACCACTAGACCACCGAGGCCGGCATGGAGTGAGTTAAGAAAATAAAAACTCGATTATGCATGTTTTTTATTCCAAACTGTATCGCGTTTGGCGAGAATAAATCCAAGACAATTATAAAAAATCTACCGTATTACTTGTGAAGCTGAGAGGAATGTCAGAAATAACATTGAAGTAACATGAAATAATAATTTTGTTTGTTAATCCCCAATACATCGTTTGACAGTTAATTATCGACCGCCGTAGGAATCTACCTTGCCGACATCCGAAGCTACGATATGCAATTATCATAACAACATTTTAGAAACGGCCGTTTTAGAGAAGATTATGATAAAGGCATAGAGAAAAGTAAGAAAAAATAAGAATTATGTAAGATTAGAGTCAAGCATAAAAGTGTAGGTTAAATAATAACTAGGTTAAATCGAGGGGTTAGGTCAGGTTACTTTAAATTAAACTAGATTTGGTTAGAATATGCAGGAGCTACAGACAATAGCGACGGAGGCTGCAAGAGCAATAGCCGGACTGATATCGTTGCACTTGCTAGCAGAAGAAAGCGAGTGGATTCACGGAAAAGGCAAGGCGAAAAAGCGAGAAGAAGAGAAAAAAAAACGGACGAGCTATGGCAAAATAGATGGGTGATAAACGAGAAAAGTATATGGGTACACAGACTAATATCAGATATCACACTTTGGATAAAAAGAGAATACGGAAAAATAACGTATCATCGGACTCAGGCCATGACTAGGCACGGATGGTTCTACACAAACAGGGAATTACATCTACTGTGACGATATAGACACTCCGCTGTGTCTATCATGATATTGGTATGCAGAAAGTGAGAAAGGAAAACAGAAAAAGCTATCACCGAGTCGGGGGGAACAATACCCAACCCAGACACATGATCGAGATTATGGTGCATAGTAAAAGAACACAAGTAATAATAAACACAATGATAACATCAATAATGAAAGGAAAAAGAGGAGGAAGAAAAAACCGGAAAGAACAAGAAAAAGTTAAACCTGCCTGAAGTAATGTTGCGAAGCGGGACCGGGCTGAGAGCCTAAGAGGGGGAGAGGTTCTAGCCGATATGAATCTGGCACTACCCTGACTAGTAGGGTGCCTGTGAAGGTTTTTCCTCCTCCAACTACCAAAAACATGGCTTGGTTACCAGTGTTGGGTAAGATACTTTTTATTTGTATCTAGATCCAGATACAGGTACTTTTAAAAAAGTGTATCTAGTTACAGATACAAGATACATCTTACTACGTGTATCTAGATATAGATACAAGATACTTTAAAATGTATCTAGATCCTTCTCAGATACAAATTAGATACCTACTTAAAAAAATTACACTTCCAGAAATGCAACTACGCATAAACCATGATAATATTATTTTAAAAGAAAATCTGACGGAATTTAGGGTTGTTAACAAATCGATAATAATAATAAGAAACAAAATAATTACTAGAGAAGATTTTATTGGGATCGCCATCCAGTATCGCTGGCACTTCCAAAAAAGCACTTTCGTTATCATTCATTCTTCTAATTGTAATCACAAGGTATAGCTAGCAGACTAGCACAAGAATTGCTTCTGGACTTGTCCACTACTTCTATTTATACTGAGAAAACTTCAAGTTTTGTCAAGACATTAGACAAGCCTACCGCTCGGTTATGACTTATGAGATTTACTTGGAAATTACCAATATCGAAAACAGCAAGGGCGGTTATTGTAATCTGTATTGCCACAATGGGTAAATGTATACTTAAAACCTTAAGCTTCTTCCAGTTCTTATCCCCTGAAAATGAGGATGTTTGAATATTTATTACCATTACCTATCTTAAGACGTATTTGGGGTTTTCTGCTAAAAGTAAACGCTAAAATTTAAATGTCCAAAAATGTCCTAAATTTTAAATTGAAGAAATGTTTTAATAAAATTCGAAAACTACATAAAATAAATTATAATTCTTGAATGTATCTAGGATCTTTTATTGTTTAATAAAAATAGATACCGCTTAATAGGATCTAGATACAGATACAAGATACAATTTTATAAACGTATCTAAATACTGATACTAGATACTTGAACGGTATCTAGATCCAGTATCTAGATACATGTATCTAGATACTACCCAACACTGTTGGTTACATTCTTAACCTTAGTAGAATAGTGTACTTTACAATGTATTGGATTAAGTCAATATTGGCTTCAAACTTATGATAAAACAATTAATTGTTTGTTTTTTTTTTGGCGTTAGATAAAAACTTGCAACTCTCATATCGTTCATCTCGCAACCGGTTGGTTTGGGGACCCGTGTTTATCCTTCTTATTCAACACTCACTTGTCTATTGTTGGATACAGGTGTATCTTCTATTTCCCCATACTTCTCCATCTCTTGTTTCGTGTTGCCATAGTTTGCCGGCTGTCCTTTTCATATCGTCGATCCAGCGTAGTGGTGGACAGTTTTCTTTGCTTGCTTTGGTCCATATTCCAATACTCTTCTAATCCACCTGTTGTCCGTCGTCCATATGATATATCCAATTCTATTTTCTCCTTGGCACTCGTTCCGCCACAACATTCACTCCGGTCTGTTGGCGAATCCAATTATTTGTTTTTTACCGGTCAGTTTTTTCCAATCATGCTTCGATCTATGATGTTATAGGTATTTCCAGTCGCTCTAAAATTGTTTGTTGTTATGGTTTCAAATTCCGGTAGTACACATGTGCTGTAAATTTGTTTTTAAAACGTAATTATTTAACAGTGTTTCAACGTTCTGTATGTACATACATAACCCTATACAAAGTTTTTGCTAATCTGATACCGGAATCCTAGAGGTTCAACCCGGATATTTCTATTAAAATTTTAAATCCGTATGGTTTACACTTTACAGCAACTTTCCCCCTTAGTTTCTTTTCTTTAAATTGGTAAAGCGAACAAGGGTAATAGTGCCATCAGCAACCCCAGTAAATTTGGAGAATGCAAGGGCTGGGGCAAACTTGCAACAAAGTCGTTCGTCAGGTAAACCACACATTATTACAACTCCCCTTACACCTTAATTCCAGCTCCAGCAGCAGATTAAGTAGGAGTAGCTTTCCGCAAAGCGCACACGCTATTACACCCTGAAAGAACAAAACTGCCGCAAAGTTATGATTCCAAGACAAAGGGGCGGCGGATATGCAGATAAGCGAGCTGTTTGATGTAGGTTACGTTGTATTTTGTTCCACATTTTGTAATGGAAATCAGTTTATCTGCGAGCCGCAGATGATGCATGTCTGCACTTGTACACGAGCAAACTTTCGGTGGCGAATACGCTTTTGTTAATTAATCACGAACCAGCTAAACGGAATCGACGTTCATTAACAATGCAAAGTAAGCTTTTCTCATTTTACGGGGATACTAAAGCGCCAGGTAAATGAACATGAAATTTAATCAGTAACGGACAATGCATAGTAAAAGCGGGGAATCCCCGGACGTTTCAGCAAGGTATTCCATAAAATTTAATGCTCTACGATTAAAAACGAAAAATTTTAATATCCAAATAAAGTATTAGAATAAGTCGTGACAGGCACGTGCTTTAGCAACATAGTTAGTTTTCCATTAACTTTGGTGATCGAATCTTACACAAGGATCATTTAAAAATTTCTCAGAACGAAGATATTTGGCGTTTGTGGTTCGGAAATTATTAATACAAGGAACTGTTTCAGCTGTTGGACCGACAAGGGAAAAAGTATGAAGTCATTCTGCCAAGTAGTTGTTTGTATATATTGTTTTGAATAAAAGTATTGTGTTAATTTATATATGTATAAAAGCGGTTTCCTGCAGCCTCCTTGGATGTCTTCAGCAGCTTAATTTCAATGCCTATCTGTCTATATAGTCTCTTTTTCAGTATTATCTATCATTTGATTGGTTTGATGCAGGCTTTCACTCTTGACATTTTTATGCTGGCCTCTTGAATTCAGCATAATTTTGCATCCCAGTGTCCATGATTTGTTCTATGTATTTCATTCTTAGTCTTCCTCTAGCGTTTTTTCGATTCACTCTTCCCTCTGTTTTTAAGAGTTCTTCGTGGCAAATTATATGTCCTATTAATCTTCCTTTCCTTATGTGCATCCATAGGCTTCTTTCCTTCTGTATTCTTCTTAGTACTTCTTCGTTTGTTATTCTATGTGTCCATTTTATTTTTCTCGTTCTTCTGTGGTATTACATTTCCAGGGCTGCCGTAAAGCCCTGTGCTCCAAATATATGTTTTCACTAGTTGTATCTTTCTTTTAAGTGCTGTATTATTTCATGTTATCATTCATTCATTCATTATCCTGATCCTCATGTGTACCGCTTGCGTAGTGTCGAGGGGGTGTGAGGTAAAGCTAGACTAGTTTGTGCTATGCACAACACGGCCCGACTTTGCGGGTTGCCTTGATGATGCGTAACGATGCTTAACCTGGCTGGTGATGTTTTTGTTTATGGTCTTGTTACATCCAAACCTGGCTGTCTTACCACTGAGACCTCCCAGCCTTATTTGATGTTAACAGATGTTTAATTTTACGCTAATATTTTTTTGCTTGCTTGATTCTGTTGGATATTTCTCGCTTGTATCTTTTTGTATTGTGATTTAAAACCCACGCTTCTTCTCCATGGGTGGTAGAACTTTCCGCAGTAGAATCGAGCATGCGTTTCTTTGTTTTATTTGAAACATCCTTATTCCATAAGCAATAATGCAGTCGTTTGGTGCTCACATGTCTTGCTACAATTTTATTTGGAATGACTTCCTCATCTCTACCATCTGTAATGTACCTAAGTACTTGTATTGATTTATATTTTTCCTTCTGTCTGTATGTAAATTCTGTCCTGGAGCTTAATTTTCTAAACGTGTAATCTATGTTGCCCATGTCTTCGGCAAGTATTAACCTGGTCATAGGCAAACAATAAACTGTGAAAACTGTCTTCTTATAATCCAGCTCCCACTGCTCTGCACTCTGGATCATGGTTTTAATGCTTTATGTAGTGATTATTTAATAATATAAAAAATAGATTTATATCGATATGAAAATTGCTTTAGGGGGGCCAAAATGTGGCTCAATATATACCACAGTGTTGTAGTTTTCAATTAAACACAACTTGTTATTTATAAAGTATTTTATTTTAACAATTTTAATGTTGCGAGTCGAAACTGACTTGCTTTGAAGAGTGAAAAATTTCAACTAACTGGTCACCACACATTTTGTGACCAGTAAAGGTGGCATCTACCCTGATCATATTACAAAGAGAATGCCGTCCTTATTTTTAGGAAACCCAGCGGCTGCACTCATGTGGTTACAATAAATTATGCCAAATAAGTGAACGCAACATACCGCCCCCGTTGAAAGGCAGGCTTTCAACAAATAAACACCTTAAATTACGTACATTCTACCATAGTTAACAAGTTATTACACGTTACAAGAACACAATATAAATGCATGATTATGAAAACTAAATTACCAACAGAAAGAAGAAAAACAAAATGAAACACTGATATAACACTTTCAGTTTAAATCGTCATTGTCGATTGGCAGCAAACAAAGTTTTGTTGTTGCCCGTTTCACAACACCATTTTGGTTTTAACTGTTGCCGCCCGAATAACACCATCCCGTCCTGGGTGAACTTCAACTATTCTTCCTAATAACCACTGTAATGGTGGCAGTTGGTCATCCTTCAGGATCACCATAGTGTTGGGTCCTAAATTGCAGTTTGAATAATGCTGCCACTTTTTCCTTGTTTGTAATTGGCCGAGATACTCTGATGACCACCGTTTCCAAAAGTGTTGCAGTAATTGCTGGACACGTTGCCAGCGAGATAATCGGTTCATCTTTATTTGAGTTATGTCTGGTTCTATAGGAGCAACCAGGAGTCTCCAATAAGGAAGTGGCTTGGGGTAAGGATAGTAAGGTCATCCGGGGTGTCGGATAAAGAAGTTAAAGGTCGGGAATTTAAGCAGGCTTTAATTTGCGTTAATAATGTGTACATTTCGTCATAAGTAAGTGAAGCCACTCCGATTATTCGTTTCAAATGGTGTTTAACCGACCTAATACCAGCCTCCCACAATCCTCCGAAATGAGGTGACCTGGGTGGTATAAAATGCCAAGTTATATTGTCATTGGCTAACGATTCGATTACCCCGGTATTAAAGGTTTGATTTGAAAATAATTTCTTAAGTTCTAGGTTTAATTCGCGGTTCGCGCCTGTGAAGGTCGTAGCATTATCCGAATAGATGTGTGACAGTTTACCTCTTCGTGACATAAATCGCTTAAGAGCATTCAAGAATGCTTCGGATGTCAGATCGCAAACCAACTCCAAATGAATGGCCTTTGTTGCAAAGTAAATAAATAAAGCAATGTATGATTTTATGACCTTTCTGCTTCTACCATGACCTTCCTTTATATAAATGGGTCCAGCATAATCAACACCAGAGTGAATGAATGGACGAGCTGGCTTTACCCTATGTTTGGGTAGATCACCCATAATTTGATTTATACTACTAGGTTTTGCCCTATAACATTTTATGCACTTGTGCAAAATTTGACGTACTACACTTCGTCCTGATAATGGCCAATATTTTTGTCGCAAAATCGCCAACATTGCTTGGGGCCCCGCATGCAATTGCTTCACATGCGTATGAGTGATAATTAAATACGTCACATGATGTTTTTGAGGTAATAATATTGGATGGGTTTGATTATAATTCAAACACGCATTTTTCAAACGCCCCCCCACTCTCAAAATACCATCATTATCTAGGAACGGATTTAATGAGATTAATTTGCTGGATTTGGTAACCTGATTATGTTTTTTCCGATCACTCAGCTCCTTTGAAAATGCATGTGCTTGCGCTATTTTAATGATCACAATATTGGATTGATTTAGTTCTTGACATGTTAAATTTTCAGTACGTTTATTGCTACTGTTTTTGCAATTATATGCAAATCTTAAACAATACGCAACAACTCTGCGTAATTTAGTTATAGTGGAATATTTATCAATTACCTCGAATTCTGGTATTACAATTGACGGATAGCACAGTTTTGATTCCTTTTGTTCAATAAGTTTTATCCCCATAACATTTATGTTATTTTTAGGCCAGTTTTGGTAATCAGAACTTAACCATTCCGGACCACTGCACCATAATCTAGACGTTGACAGTTGCTGTGGAGACATACCCCGTGAAATAATGTCAGCAGGGTTATATTCAGAATTTACGTGACGCCACTGATCTAATTTGGTTAATGATAAAATTTCTGAAACACGATTTGCCACAAACGTTTTTAAATTTGAGGGCCTTGTTAACCAAGCGAGAACTATGCTTGAATCGGTCCAACAATGTTGTTTGTTTATATTTACACTGTAAAGTATTTTTATTGTTTTCTTTAATAACCGTGCGAGGAGTAAGGCACCACATAATTCTAGGCGAGGTATAGATATTTTTTTTAACGGCGCAACTCGTGATTTCGCACAAATTAAATGCACATGATGATTTTTATATGTATCTGTTATTCTTAAATACACACAAGCTCCGTATGCTACTTCGGACGCGTCGCAAAAGCCGTGTATTTCAACTTCTGAGTATGGGTATTTGGGAATAATTTTCCTAGGAAATGTAAGACACGGAAGTTCTGATAGTTCATTTGCAAATTGCGACCATTGATTGTGCAATTCTGGCGCAACTGCTTCATCCCAACCTAATTTGAGTGACCAAAGCCTTTGGATAATAATTTTTGCTTTAATTAAAACCGGTCCGATTAAGCCGAGAGGATCAAAGATTTGCGATGTTACCGATAAAATAAGTCGTTTTGTTGATTTGTTTTTTAAATTACTTAAATCTAACGAGTATTTGAAGATGTCTGTATATGTATTCCAAAGTAATCCGAGAGTTTTGGTATCGGAATCGGGGTTTAAATTTATTATGTTGGATTGTTTTATATTGTTTTGATTATCAGGTAATAAACGGGTATCATTAGAAACAAATTTGCATAACTCAAAACCGCCACTAGAAAGAACGCGAATGAGTTGATCACGAAGAATTTTAGCCCCTGTAATACTATTTGCCCCAGTTAAAACGTCATCAACATAAAAGTTTTCCAAAATCGCCGAATGAGCTAATGGAAACTTATCTTTATTATTTATAGCTATTTGTTGTAGACACCTAATTGCTAAAAATGGAGCAGATGTAGTACCGTACGTCACTGTAGTCAACCGGTATGTTTTAATTTCTTCGTTACGTTCATTACGCCATAGAATTCTCTGAAAATCCCTATCTTGAGGGTTGATTGTAATTTGCCTATACATCTTAGTTATGTCGGCTGTGAAAACATATTTATACGTTCTAAATCGGACTAATATTGAAAAGAGATCTTCTTGTATTGTAGGTCCTACCATTAAGTTATCATTCAGTGACACACCTGTTGAAGTTTTGGCTGACCCGTCGAACACAACCCTAAGTTTTGTAGTTAAACTAGATTGCTTTAAAACAGCATGATGGGGAAGATAAAATGATTCAGCTGGCTCGACCTTGGAAGTAGGTACTAATTCCATGTGCCCCAGCTCTAAATACTCAGTCATAAATTTTTTGTATTCTAATCCTAAAGGAGGATTTTTACTAAATTTATTTTCCAACGTGAATAGTCGTTTAAGTGCATAATCCCTAGACAATCCTAAGGGTTTTCTATTTTCCTTGAATGGAAGTCTTACTACAAACCGTCCCTCCAGGTTCTGGGAATGTGTTGTTTGAAAATGAACTTCGCATTCCGATTCCACAGGCAAAAGCGTTTTTATATTTGGATATTCCTCAATTTCCCAAAACCTTGTTAATTTCTGATCTAGGGTACGCAATGAGAGGTTACAAGACGTAGTATTTAAATTATTCCAATTCCTTAAAGTACCGCCCACAATCCAACCTAACAAAGTTTCTTGTAAATACGGTTGATTTTTAGACAATTTTATTTGTTTGTTACATAATAAATTCCAAAATAATTCTGCACCTAATAGCATGTCTATTTGCTTCGAAACATTGAATGCTGGGTCGGCTAGTTTAATATTTTTAGGAATTTCCAATTGATTTACAGCAAATGAAAGCAATGGCAAATTTTCCGTTATTTTTGCAATTATCAAGCAATTTATATTTGCAGTAAATGAACTATAATGGGATTTTATATTAACCTGCACAGACTGTGTAATTTTCGTAGCAGTTTGTGTTACCCCTGATATAATTGTGTTAATCTTAGTTGATTTTAAATTTAATTTCTTATATAGATCTTCAGTTATAAAATTGGATTGAGATCCAACGTCAAGGAGAGCTCTGCAGGCTTGCCTTTTGCCCTTATCATCGCGGACATATATCAATGCCGTGGAAAGCAGTACTTGCGATACACCTTGGATTTCGCGACAATGATTTATTGTTGATGTTGACGCTATTGGTAAAATATTTGTTTCCAAGTTCGTAAACGTTTCAGTAACTTGTGGTACTTGCGTTTCAAAATGCAGCAAGCTATTGTGCCTTTTGCTACAGTACTTACATTTAATGCTCGCAATGCAATTCATTGTTTGATGATTGCCCTTAAAACAATTGACGCATAATTTGTTATTTTTGATTACTTGAAAACGTTCTTGGGTAGGTAATTTTTGGAATTCAGTACACTGATTAATGCTATGATTTTGCTTGCATATATGACATGACTGCATCTTTTGTGCAGCTACATGAGACATTGAACGAAAATTAATTTTATTTGGTACGTGTGCTTTATTTAAACTAGTTGACATCGGCGAATATTTTTGAAAAGGTGTTTTATTACTTAACGATTCTAGCATTTGGCATCTACGCGAAAGAAAATTTGTCATTTCTTCCATAGTGGGAAGATCGTTTTTAAGCGTTAACGACTCCCATTCTCTGTTAGTTGAATAATCGAATTTTAACGTCAATAAATGAATGATAATAACGTCCCATGAATCTGTGGGCATTCCTAACGTTTTTAAAGCCCTTAAATGAGTATTAACAGTATCTAATGATTGTCTAAGAGATGGTGCTGACTCTTTAGTCACCGATGGTAAATTAAACAAAGCATCAATGTGATTTTTAATTATTAAGCGTTTATTTTCGTATCGTTTTCGCAAAAGTTGCCACGCGGTGTTATAGTTATCGCCTGACACCCCTAACGAAGCTATCACATTTGCAGCTTCACCTACTAAGGTTGATTTTAGATAATGGAATTTTTGAATATTGGTTAAATTACCATTGTCGTTGATCAATGAGTTGAAAGTGTCATAAAATGATAACCATTCCTGATATTGACCATTAAACGACGGTAAATTTAGCGTTGGTAGTTTTACTTGTAAACTTAAATTATGGTCACTGTTCGAAACATTACTAATGTTTTGTAATGCTGGACGCTGTTTGTCCGAAATATAATTTTCAACATTAGCAATTAATTTGAAATACTGGTCTTCAAAATTTTCCCGTTCTATCGTTTGCTCTTCACCTTCATTAATTAATTCGATTTGCGATTGCACATCCTCGTATTCTTGCCATGTGGGCTCAAATTTTAATAAACGAAGTTGTAATTCTTTTAGGTTGCTACTCTCGTCGGATATACCTTCAAAGTAATTTTTAAACCTAGTTAATCGCGCCTTTATTTGATTTCTTTTATTTATTAGTGATTTCATATTATCTTCAACAGTAATCATTTTAAATAATGTTATTATATGCAATTTAATGCTATTCCTAATTACGATGCGAACAAAGTGGCTTCAATTAGCTACTTTGAAATGTACACACCAACACAATAAGTAATGTAATAAATGATGGTCAAGGTAATAGGAATTAATATAAAGGAAAGTGGAAAACTCACTTACGTAGTCTTCATTGAAAGCAGATCGCTCTGATGATGATACTGCAACATCAGTAGGCGGCTGGTTGATGGACTTAATCCGGCTCGTCGAAGGACCAAAATGTGGCTCAATATATACCACAGTGTTGTAGTTTTCAATTAAACACAACTTGTTATTTATAAAGTATTTTATTTTAACAATTTTAATGTTGCGAGTCGAAACTGACTTGCTTTGAAGAGTGAAAAATTTCAACTAACTGGTCACCACACATTTTGTGACCAGTAAAGGTGGCATCTACCCTGATCATATTACAAAGAGAATGCCGTCCTTATTTTTAGGAAACCCAGCGGCTGCACTCATGTGGTTACAATAAATTATGCCAAATAAGTGAACGCAACACTCGGCCAGAATCGAATCCCCCTCCAGGGAAATATTTCTATTATTAATTCATCTAAAATAAATAGCATTACATAACTTAAATACAAGAATCGCCGTACTATGAATTTAGATCCCTATTTGACTAGCAACATTTGTCCATACCTGTGAGAACACAAAATTTTTTAGTAGAGAAATAGGTTAGGTCGTTAAAAAGAAAATTCGCCTGTTTGTGACGATAAGAGTTTAGGATACAATTTTCTGTATTGGAAAATGACTGTTATAAATAGATGGACGGATCCTAAGAGTTTCTATGGTCAGTAGCAACCTTGAACGTCATTGAAAAGGTAATGGGAGGAGGCAAACTCCTACCGAAGATGTTGCAGAAAAAGGGGATAATAGTGAACCAATAAATTAATTTTAGATATATATTTTCAGTGGATTTAAAACAGCTTTATTACTGATAATTTGCTTCATTCTTCTTCTTCTTCTTCTTCTTCTTCTGTGTATAGGCCAATAGCCTTCATTATGGAAATAAATTCGCATTAATAATAATGTAATTGCTATAGTGTATTGAAAAGTTAGGTTACGATAGTATCTTAATACACACGCTCGTAACAGTTGAGATGCGCCATGCCTTTCGATTTCCAAAGCCACCCCCTATGTAGTTTTGCTTTGCTCATACAGTCTTATTACTGGTTTGTACATGTAATAGATTATTTCATTGTCACTGTTATTGGTTTAGTTTATGGACTAAACAATTTTTTTTATAATCTAAGTACAGAAAGTAACCATTTTATTACTAATAATTTATTTGATTCTGAATAAACGTGTCAATAACAATACAATTGCAGTGAAAAGTTAGGTTAGGATGATATCTTTGTATGTAACAATTAAGGTAAAACATGCCTTTCGATTTCAAACGTCGCTGGTTAAGATGTATTTTGTCTCATAGTTTATTGTTAGTGCCTGTAGTGCTTCCAGTGTCCTAATTTCTTTTATATTTGTATTGCTTTGATATGTTAATTTATTTATATTATAATTTTATTAGCAACCTTTTAGAATTATTTGTTATTACATAAATCATAGCCTTTATATTTACCACGGATGTAGTCTCTGACTACATTGGTAACTTTCCATGTTCCTTTTCCATCTGAATTGTAAAAGTTATGATCATTTTCTAAACGGCCCTCATAGTAACAAATGTTAATTATTTATAGGTTATAGCTAAGTGTTTCGGAAATAAGAACTAAAACTTCATATTCATATAGAAAACCAACTCGCGGTTGTCGTTGATGTCCTAAAACGCTTTGACGCAATACTATATCAAAGACACATGATGTTTTCCAAAATGTTTCGCAATTTTTTTACTTATCCTGCAACACTATAAGCGATAAGTGTCGACAAGTCATGTCAAACATGTTTGGTTATAAATTATTCGAGTGCGCGGCACGAGGGAAATTTCCAAGCTAGCAACACAGTGAAATGCGGTCCGATCGGCTGCGTGGTTGAATCCCAGCTGAGGCGACCGTATTTCACTTAGTTAAGGTTAGGGTGCATGTAGCATGAATGGATAGTATGTAAGGGACTTTAAGGGAATGGAAAAAAAGCTAGCAATACAGAACAAAAATGATCAGTACAGCTAACTAAAAATATTATTTGGATATTAATAAATCAAGTTATGAGCTACTTTATTTTAACAATATTCCTATGTTAAAAAATAACTATACACAGATAAAAACAGTTGTTAATTAAGAATAAGAACAAGATATGGTTTCAGAGACTTGATGAAGCAATTGCTCGTAGTGATTTTTCTATACTTAAACATATACAAGGTGCTTCTAAACTTGTGCGAAGAATTTTAACTACATATAGCTGAGGGTATTTAATCCGTATATCACCTAGTATTTTATTTAAATTTTGTACCGTTACTGTGATATGGCGCTTTCATGTATAAAAATGTAAGTAACTGTTTTGTTACGTGTCTGATTTTTATAAAGTTTGTTGGTTTGGAAGGATAACAGTCCAAGATTAATTTCCTCTCGGGAAAAATATACAATTGACTGTGAAAAGTACTTGAAATCTGTCCCAAATGTGAAAAACGTAATTTAAAAATTTAAAAATTAGGACAGATCTTGAAAAGATTGTCTTTTTACAGTTTCTGAACTACTATTATGTCTTCCAAATTCTTATATTAATTTATATAATATAATAATTATAAATTTTAGTATTTAAAGAGTTATTTAACAGAGTTTCGAATAGAAATGACAATTTAAATACATAGGTACAGCTAATTTACAAATTTTTACAATAGATTTTTCTCTTCTGGGTCAAAGTTCATTCAGTTTCCTCACATTTGACTGGACCTAAGCTTGGACTGCTAGCTTTCCAAAACAATTAAGTCTATCAAAATTGGACAAGAAACAAAAAAGTTATTTACATTTGAGTGAATTTATGTAAAAAATTGAAGCTCCACATCTCAATAACGAAGCCGAATTAAAAAAAATTACTAGGTGATTTAGGGGTCACTTAACCTCAGCTATACATGTTTAGAATCACCCTGTATTTTTATGTGACTTATTTGAGACAGTTAAAATATAAAGCAAAGAGACAATTGTGGTTATGTGGTTACACGTGTTGGTGTAAAGATTTCAACATCCAAAATATGACTGACTTATTGTAGTTCGATACGTTAATAATTCAATTAAATCGTCTAAAAAAATATTTTATAGGCTCTCAATTGCCAAAACTATTAAAATAGTTTTTATAATTTCCGTCATACATTTTTCGGATAATTTGTAAGTTCATCATTTAGATGATATCCTAGCTATTAATTTCCTAGAGGTTTCCAACCAACATTTTATATTACATGAAAATTTAAAATTTTTGTAGGCAATTTGTAAATGTTTCTTGCCTTACCTCGTTGAAATTATTCATACTATTGTTTTTACTGACTAATTAATTGCTAGTAATCGGTTTGAATGTGTTTATTTTTATTACCATTGTTTCTAAATTACAAGTTTCAATTTTCTCATCAGCTATTATTGTAAATGCGTTATTTAAATTACACTATAAAACACAAAAAACTAAAGACATTCGTTAGTTAAACAAAATAATTATGGAAATACGCTTTTAAAAATGTATGTAAAATGTAGACGTTCATATTACTCAATTAGCCGGACATTTTAGGAAAATGATATACGTTAAACAATTGCAGAGAAGCTAAAGGGGCGGTACAAAAGGTAGAATTTTGATATCAGAACAATTAATTTGTTGGAATAAAAGGCACATTTAAATTTATCATACGGGGGCAGCAAGTTCAGGGTTTTAAAGATAAAAATCCTCGTGGGTTCTGATGGAAACAAAAAAGTGTACACTGACGCACGCTTTCAATCTTTACGTTCGCATTTCCCGAAATCTCTTAACAAATGTTTCATTATCGATGCTGATTGTTTAGACTTTTTGATAGCGAGATCGTACATTATTGGTCCTTTGACGTTCAAAAATTCGACATGTCTAAGTTATAATATTGTTACTAAGGGCTATCTTAGTAACTAATTATGTAATTATATTTAAATTCACGGAATAATGAATTGTTATCGTATCACTAATGTTCAAAATTATTTATATAAAAGAACAATCACGAGCGATAATCAAAAAATGTAGAGGAAGACGAAATGTACTTAATATTTAAACAAGAACAATAGAAATTTAATAGTTTAATGCTGTTGTAGAATAAAGTGTAACAAAATAATAAAATATTTTCATTAATTTCATAAATTAATAAATTGCATTAATTAATAATAAAATTACAAAAAACAGCGTGAAGCGAAATTTGTGTCAGTTTAAGACAGTAAAATGTATTTTCTGTTTTCATAATAAAAAAGATTTCCTGAAAGTATTTTCTTCGTAAAATATTTCTATGAGATGTGTTTTACGACCTTTACGCTGAAGGTCTGGCTGCAGTTCCCAGTAGCGGAACATCGAATTTTTAACGGTTGTTCTCCCTCGCAAGGCAATGGCGAACTAGCGAGGTATTCTGCCTAGTAAATCTTCTCTGAAGTAGAAGTGTTTACACTTCCCGTTATTAGAAAACCGGCATTAAGCTGTAGGTCCCCTATGTCTGTGGTAGTTTAAAGTGTGCAACACAGACATAGAAGCGAAGATAGCTACGTCTTGTAAGAAATCAAGCACTGGAAGAAGAAGTTAAGGAATTTATACATCGTAAAAACAATATTTTTCTAAAGGAAATATTATTTTTGAGTATTAATAGCTTCTACCTATGTACATAGACTTAACGTGTAATAAAAATACACGACTTTATGTAGAAACTAAGTCTTAGTTGTGGGCCAGACTGTGTGTTCTCAGTTCAGAAAATAATATACTTGCGAACAATCAATTTTTTTTAAATTGTACCTGCACAAAAACATATTTTGTAAAAAAATAGTATATAAAAATGTTTGTGTTTCAAATCTATATTTTCAAAATATTTTCTATTTTTAAGGCCCAAACACAATATTTTGGAAAAGAAATAAATATTTAAAATGGAACGTATACATTAAATTGGTGTATAAATATTTTCAAAAGATTTTTGGTGTTTCTATTTCAAAATACAATCCGAAGCAAAACGTTAGGAACTGCAATTGTTTGTTCGCTATATCCGCTAAAACTTAAGATCAATATCAGTATAGCTTTCTAAAGAAAATTACACAATTTGTTTCCAATATTTAATAATGAAAGGCGAAAATCCCTCTTTCTATACGTTATCAATCTAATCAAACCGTTGTTACTAGATCATTAATTATATACAAAACCCTAACAAAGCATTCTATCTTTTATATTAATTTTTTTGCGTATTTGGAAACTAGTTTAGTATTAAAACAATTTAAAAACCATGCTATTATTAATGAATGAATAATGCCACATTGACCACTTCCTTTTGAAGAAGATTGTCATATGTTGTCTAGTCATTCATAGGTAATAACATTATAAATATTCTGCCTCAAACCACATGGGAAAAGCAGGTTCAAGGGATTTTTTACTATGTGCGTATACAAAGTAACCTGGAATTTGGTACGTCCCAGTATTGTTTTATTATAGAACTATTTAATATAAATATTAAAAGTTACTTCGCACGTCAAACTTTTGATGAAACATTAATCATTTCGCATATCTGTACATTTATTTTATTGTATCTCTATAAATCTTACAAAGTTTATCGTTATGTCTAAAGATCCACCACAGAACTACATTTTGCACACTAGCTTAATCTAGTAATTCTTATATTAAAATTAAATACCGGTCAGAAGACGTCCTACAAAAATGTGTAGCATAACCTCAGTTCCAAATACTTGCCATTTAAATTAAATTCCTAATTTTTACATGTAATTGTATACTAATAAATACCAAAAACGTGTTGTAGGGCTTAATGTTATATGAGTTTTATTTATTTTCTACTTCGAGGATCATTTATTCAACCTACCGTTAAGTATATTTTTTTTTAATAATTAGTGCCATGGAACCAATTGGCACAACAAAATGAAATCCAGCTTCAATAAAACAAAAACTATTTGATGTTTATTCTATCTACATTTAGTTTTAGTACACTTATTGCTACGTCCTAAAAGTTTTGGAACGCAGTCGGTAAAAGCGCTTGAAAATACTAATACCTTTACATCCTGCAATCGTTTCTCTTTGAGAACTCTTTCACTGTAAGAAGAAAAAAGTATGTTGGTGCCAAGTCAGGTGAATAGGGTGGGTAATAGATCTCAACAATGCCGTTGTCACGAGACAAACAGTGCAGAATGGGCAGGTGCATTGTCATGCAAAAATAATCAACAATTTCGCCCGCACTCGCAAAATACGCTGCAATATCCTTTTTATTACTATTTTCTGGTTGTATTTCAAGCACAACTTATTCATGTTTCAGAACATCTATACCGACACAGGTATTCAGCATCATGATTTTTAGAAACGAAACTATTTGGATTCATCAAACCACTACATGTGCTGGCATTTCGTTTCAGGATCGTACTATGAATCATCACCAATAATAATACAGTTTAATTGGCATTGTTGCGACAAATCTAAATGGAACTTCTGCACGACGTAGTTCTTCTCTGTGCGAGAGGAACTTTGCACAGATCTTCATCTTTCCAAAATTATTGTGTAAAATTCATCTAATCGTCTCTGTATTGATGTTCAACTCATCTCTCATCATTCGGACGTCCATTCTGAGATATTTTGCCACAACTTTACAAACTCTTGTGGCCGGGTTTGCTTTTCGAGAGATCGACGAACTACTGGTTCTAACATCATCATGAACATTCTCATTTGTCTCAATCTTTGAATCGTTTAAACTATTCAAACGCAGAGTTTTCAACATTTCATGGAATTTCTGTTGGAATTATTTTTACTATACACTGGTTGCTCCGTGGCGACTTTTAGAAACATGAAACTAAAACTTATTGGATTTTTGCTTGGCTACCCCCTATTGATAAAATTATATGCTGTTTTACTTGGTTTAATTTCACGCAACTCCAGTTCTGCAACGTTATTACGGGAATCAAATAGCAAACGCTCGTAGGATTATCATCGTAATTTTGCAATAATTGTTTATTTTTCACAGATTAGCGTACCTCCAGTTTTTCATTTTATAAATTTCTTTTAGTTAGGGAAAAGTTTCTCTTTTAAATAACCAAGCCAGTATGCAAATTCAAAAACATACCTGACCCATATAATTATGTTTGATAGAATAATATACTTTACCGTGCAGATTTACCAAAGAAAATTACCTTAAATTATTTTGTAGGTAATTATTTAAATGAAATTGGTAAAACGAGATTAAATTTAAATGTAAGCAGTCACATGCCTCCTTGCCTTATGCTTTCAGGGCGGCCGTATTCACTAAACAAGGTCTAATTTTATTGAATTTATTAAGAGAACCAACCAATAAAGCGCAAATCTAGTCTTACATTAGTTTTCGTAAAGCTTATTTAATAAACTTATATCGATCCAAAAAAAAAAGGTATGATAATGTATAATAACTATTTCATATTACAAAACTGTTTCCTATCAGTTGTAGTCATGTTCTTTATGTACGTAAAACAATCAAAACATATGTACGTCTTGTTATTTTGTATGCCCCGTATTACATTCTTGCAGTTAAATTTATATTCGAAAAATTATATATTTTACAAAGTAAACAATTACGGCCAAGACGACTATTTCCATGTTAAATATAATACGTAGTCATTTAAAAAAATGGTGTTCTAAGTAATCCACAGTTATGGTAGAATTTTGGATTTTTTTACCATTGTAGTGTCTCTTACAATTAATCTTCAGTGGCCTTCCACTTGCACAGGTCTGTTCTTTGTCCTGCTGCATTATATATTGGCAGTTTCAAGCAAATGGCTAAGCGATTCTGTAATTTGCATTAAGGATGCTGTTTCGTAGACAAATAGACACGGGAAACTAACCGTGTATCATTTAGTTAATGTTCTATTCTTAATTTCGAGAGATCCAAATTCATCTGAAGTCATAGTGATTCTTAGATATTTTTATATTTGTCTGCTCGTTTGGTTTCAACGTGTTGTAAACTATGATTTGGAGTTTATCACTAAATATTTTGTTTTACAGGTATTTATTTTTCGACCACGTTATTTGCACGTTTAGTATAATCTTTATGATTGATGGCTGACGATAAGACAATAGAACAGGTGATGACGTTAAATATCAAGCAATAGAAACCCACTAGAGGAAGCTAGAGCGAACTCCATCAAAGCATCAAAAATCTCTGGAAGCTTAAGAGAAGTAATATAGAGAAACAAATATATGTTAAAAGGAGAGTAAAATACGGAATTACAATGCATGTGTGATACCGATTCTAACTTACGCCGCTGAAACTGGCGTAGAAACATCTAAAACGAAAATACTGATGAGAAGCACAGAAATGAAAACATTGAGGGCAATAGAAGGAGTAACTCTGCGAGATCAAATGAGAAGCAGCGACATACGAGAAGAATTACAAATAGAAGTCGTAGTCCGATTGAAAACACACAGAAGGCGTCAATGCAGAGACCATATAGACAGGATGAACCCAAACAGAATTGCGAAGTGGGAAAGTTGGGGGAAGACCGAAAACCACAAAGCAGAAGACCTCCAGGTCGACCCCCCAAAAGATGGACAGAGATCTGGACGTCGGAAACCCAGGAGAGGAAGAAAGCAGAAAAACAGGACGAAGTCCTAAAAGAGGAGGAAGAAGAAGAAGAAGAAGAAGAAGGATCATTGCAATATATACGATTCAAGGATATAGGCACCTTGACGTAGTCCTTTGGATGTTTCAATTGGGTTGGGTAGAAATTCGTTATGTTTTTATGTTTTGCAAAAGTCGTATTGTCTCTGTATATGTATTTAATAATGTTCGTCAGTATACAGTTTAACTATGGCGCCCCATAATCTTTTTCTTGGGAAGGAGTCGTACGTTTTCTCTAGGTCTATGAAGGCTAGATGAGTTTCTTCACCTTAATCTTTATTTAGTCAACTGTTGTATTAAGAATAGATTATCAACACACCCTCGTGCTGTTACAAAGACACTCTGTTATTCACTAATTTCATGTTCGGCATATTCTTTCAGTTTTTTATTTAAAATTTTCCCGAATAGTCTGCTCAAGATGCAGTTGATACTTAATGCCCTGTAGTTTTTTTTTCTTGCCGCGCTTGTATATGGATATTATATAGAATGATTTTAACTGCTATGGTATTACGCATTATTCGATACAGTTGTTAACTAAATGGAAGTTTTTCTTTTAGTGTCTACCCGCCATACATGATCAATTCTGTGTAAATGTTATCGGGTGTCGGAACTGTGCTATTTTCATAGATTGAATTAATTTACGAAATTCGCCTTCAGTTATTCTACAAGTACTGTTTTGAGTTTTGTTTCGATTATTTATATCGTTTGTATGGTTTTGAGCCCTGTCTTCCGTAAGCACCTTCTTATAGTGTATCGTCCAGTCTACAATAATTTTCTGAATTGCTACTCTTGTGATATTGTTAGTTTTTATGTTCTTCGGGTATCTCTAGACATCATCATCATCTAGTATCACTTGATCTTACTCCTCCCACGATACTCTCAATCTCTACACACTTTATTTCACAGTTAAATTTTTTTTCTTCTTGGTTCACTAGCCAGTTGTAGTAAGCTTGTATTGTACGTTTGACCAATTCCTCTTCGTCGAATTTTATTGATAATTTCACACAGAGCTTTTTTAGCGCTTTATATAAATCTTCTAGTATATTTCTATGGTCGTTCTCTCCTTCTTCATCTGTCCTACTTAACAGTTTCACTCTTATGTCAAAAACTTTAAACTCTGTATAAACCTTGGAAGAATCCCTTACCGCCACGATATTTAGAGCAACTAAATACGTATTTTTGTAACTAAGCTGCCATCTTCAATAGGAACTTGAACTAATTAAAGTAACTTGGCTGCGGAATACCTCTGCAGATAAGTCCTTCGCCAACTCAACAATTGAAGTCCAAAATCATTGGACTTCAGCTTAGTTCCCGATATGCATATTTAGGTGTTCTAAATATCGTGGTAGTAATGGGTTCTTCCAAAGTTTATTTACTTAAATCACCCTCTCCCATCATTCATATTTAAACTGTGGGTGGGTTTTTCCTAGTTATTATATAGTCCAGAATGGATTTTTGATTTAGGAATGGATCCTTCTACATGTATCAGTGAATTTCCTTGTGGTTGTAACAAGCTTTAGATATTTTCAGTTCGTGTTGTTTGCATATGTTTCTTAGTCGTTCTCCACTATCGTTGACCCTTATCTCGCCATACTGTCCTACAACTTCATCGTTTTATCTTGAGTCCACTCTAGTATTTAAATCCCCTGAAAGAATCTGCCGCTGATGATTCTTATTTCTCTAGTATATCATCTAACTCTAACGTATCACAAAAAAGTATTCTTTACGTCATCAACTGAGTCATCCGTACAGTCAGCGTACACTGCTACTATAGGTAATTCGATGTTGCGAATTTTCACGAGTATCTTTAGACGTCTTTCTGTTAAAACCTGTATGTATTGAATTTGTTCAATATAGTTTTCTTAATACGTACAGAGACACCTGATTTGGCTCTGTTGACTTCAAGAGCCTCGACCAAATGTGTACCGCGTCCTTTCTTTTTTGTCTCTGTAATGCATACGGCATCCATGGTTAATTGATTTATTTCTGATGTTACTTCCTTCAATTTATTAGTCGCTATCAAATATTTTAGGTCTAATCTTAGAGATTTAAGATGTAAAGCACAAAAATCATTAAGGATCGATGACTTATTTTAAAAGAGCAGGTAATATCTTTTTTTAAGTAGATAATAGCAATTGTAAGGTCTTGATATTGCGTTTAACGGATATAACCTCCAAATATTGATACTCCCAAGGGTCTCTTTATATAGAATAGGACTGTATTAAAATCAAAGTTTTACAAAGGCGTTAGTCAAAATTGCAATGTTAACTAATTAAAACATGAACTTAATTTTAACTCTGCTGTTAGGTATAGTATTTCAGGGGATCTTTTATTTTAGGAATGACGTTTTTACTTGAGAAATGTAATTTACACTAAAACATCTCGTTAAGCGCTATATCATGTATCAGCAGTTAATTTAAAAATTCTTCTAAAAATAGTCTTTGTTTTCCTTAACATTTTTAATCACCATATTTGTTTTCTTGAGGCTAATAATAATTGTTTGTACTGAATATTTTTATGTAGGACTTACGAATATGTCTTGTAACTCAAACAAAATATAGTTTTATAAATTGAGTTTAAAAATAAACACGCCTGAAAATGTTAATAAACATGGTCTAAAATTAAAACTATCATAGTTTAAGACAAGCTTTAATGTAGTGGTTTACTGGTAAAATATATGCTAACTTAGTGAATCTGTGCGGTTCTACTTAAAGTGGCTTTTTAAAACTATAAAATCTAACAATATTTAGATTTGTCAATTAACAAAACGGGGCGGTCGTCCGCTAGAGGTCAGCAGGTTACGCTTCTTCGCTGGAGGTCTGGAGTTCAATTACCAGTAGCGGCCGTTCTCCTTTGCAAGGCAATGGGAAACCAGCGAGGCATTCTGCCTAGTAAATCTTCTCTGGCGTAGAAGTGCTCACACTTGCCGTGGTTCGGAACCCATGTTAAGCTGTAGGTTCTCAAAAATGTGAAACACGGGTGTAGGGAAGAATATCGCTACGTCTTATAAGAGACAAAGGACTCAAACAGGAATTATTAAAATGCTATGCCGCAGTCTGTAGTCACATGCTATGTGTTATGTTTGCTAGAAATTATTTAAAAGATTGTATAAATGCGTTAGATGTGGGAACTTAGTAATTGTTCGTACACAAACAAAATATTTTTTATGATTTCAAAAGCATTTAATATTGTAAATACTTGTAGTTAGGGCATCAGCACACTGGATGTTAATTTTGGACTTGGCTCTGGTCTTCTATTCCAAAACTTTCAATAGCGGGGAATTTATGTGCTCAATTTGCTCATTCATTAGAGGTGTATTTATTAAAAGTTTGTGAATATAAACGGTCTCTAGCATATTCAATATATGTTTATCATCATAGAAATGTAAAAATGTTATTATATTATTTGCTGTCAATGTATGATTGTGTTTTAATAAGTGTTTCGGGTAGTTAGATTTTTGTGGGCTTTTGTATTTATATGAAATTGAGTCTATTATTATTATTATTATTATTATTAAAATATAAATATGAATTTCACCGAAGTAAGGCAGGAAACAATTAACAAATTATTATCATCTTCAATAGAACAACAAGCAAGACTATACAAGAAGATCATAATAAAACAGGGATTAGCAGAACAGAACGTTTGGTTTAATCAAGAATGTCTAAGAAAGAAACTTATTCTAAACTATAAGGGGTGTTTCCTAAAAATTCGTACTAGCTTTAAGAAGTTAATAAGCTTTGGTTTTCATGGCAACCCGGTTGTTTACTTGTCAGCTTAAATGATGTCTGTTGTCTTAATACAGTTTTACAGTTAACAGTCTAAAATTTGCTTTGGTAATTATAAAAATGAAGTCTAAAGAGTAAAACCTACGCATTCGTGTGTACAACTTCTACAAATGTATCTTAAAGAGAGGAAAAGCCTATACCGTGTCGTATTTTAGACAGGAAAATGTGCCAAAACAAACTACACACGATACTATACGACGCGTTGACAACAATTTATCTGATGAACGAAAGCCGGAAGTAGTAGGAACGCTACAAAACTAGCAAAAAACAAAATGAAGAGTGTGGTGAATATTTTCGAGAACAATGATCGTGTTACTGTTCGTAGTGTAGCATGTAAATTGAATGTATTGGCAGGATATCTCTGCAAAACATTAAAATAGAATACGAACATTAGATATCGTAGGAAAAAATTCATATGGATACACACAGATATTCTAATTTCAGTTACAAAGACGAAATGTGGCCGTCTGATTCGAAATTTTTCGAAAAGTCTATCAGTTTAGACGATGAATCATATTTCACCTGTTTACTTTCAAGTATTGCCAGTAATAATAGATTTCATACGACTGACGCCTGTATAACTCCAAGCAATATAAAACTCTCATGTAGAGCTAAGTTCGAAGAAAAAGTTTTAGTTTGTATTACAGTCGATCCGAATGGATTGAGTCATTCTGTTATCCGCAAGTCTGCCTTTGTTATCAACTCACAGAACTATTTGAAGGAATGTATTTAGCGTCGTCCTATTCCCTACATTCGAGCGAATTGTGGATTTGACGTATGCGTAAGCGATACAAAACAAGGATTATGATAATGATGATGATGATTACGTATTTTGGGCTGATCAAGCAAGTTCACACTACTCCAAAAATGTCATCCAACACTTGCGTAATGAAAACATTAACAACTGGAGAAACGTGATAATCCCTAATGTACCGAAATTCGCCCAAGCAAAAACTTCTGGAGTATTTTAAAATCTCAAGGATATAACAAAGGATGTTGATGAGTTAATTACTAGAATCAGATATTGCCTCCGAAAAGTTTATTTCGATTGTTGTACACAAGCTAGCAAAGAGGTCCTAGGGTCGAATCGATTTTTTGCGTCGAAATCGTCTTGCAGAAACTCAATAAGTTTATGATGAGTACTCTATTATACTGTTTCATATGATATTTAACCTTCGTACTAGGAGCTACAGTGTACAAACTTATTTGATGTTGAAATTAGTACGGATTTTTAGGAAACACGCCTTTTAACATCCATAGAAGAACCGAAAATTATAAAACTGAGATCATCAAAAACGCTAAGCTAAGATGGTTGAAAGAAGAATCCAAAAAATGGTTCAGAATTAGAGACAACTTGCACATTTAATTAAAGGTACTCCACACAGAACTCGTATACCAATTACATCTAATTGCATTTGACGTTTTTGACAATGACATGAGGGAATAAGTTAGCGAATTAAAATTTAAAAATACACAATATCGAAACACAAACTGTTAAGGTTAGAACTAAACACTAGTGAACTTGAAAATTATACAAAACCCAACACCATCATAAATTCCACCCGCCTTTCTTAAATTTGTCAAACATAGAATTTAATGGCAAGGAAGTAAAATTTCTAAATAAAGGATTCAAATTCTGCCCGTTCCCAAAATTCACCAAGATTATTAAAGAATTTTTAGCAGTAAATTAAGAAAATATTCTCAAAGAAAACATTTCAGTTATGCAAAATTTCAAATTGCCAATTTATTAAAAGACATGACAATCTAATTTACTTGGGAAGTTCAATTTCACCACTTCTAGTTAATATATTTATGGAACATTTAGAAAATCGAATTTTTGAATGAAATCAATAGTAGAAAATTATATTTTGGTTCCGTTACGTTGATGACATTTTAGCATTTTTAATAGTTCTTCTTCTTCTTCTTCTTTCTTCTGTGTTAGGCATTTTACGCCTGTTCCAAAACCGCGTTCTAATAGTTCATTTGAGTTTATTGATGATTTCTTAGTGTTTATTAGGTAGGTACATACATTTTACATTAGAAACAGAACAGAACAGATGTATTAATTATTTAGACTTAAACATAAAAATTTATTCTAAAAAGAAACTAGAATACTCTATTTACAGAGAACCTACACACACAGATATCACAATACCACAGAACTCATGTCACCATAAAACATATAAATTAGCAGCCTATAGGTCATTGATACATAGAGCTCTAACAGTTCCTCTAAGTAACAGTGATTACATCAAAGAGATTTCGATTATTAAACAAATTGCACACCGTAATGGATACAACACAAAACTGATCGTATTAATCAAAACGAAAGATTATAAATTAGCAATTCAAAACATCTATCCAAAAGACCACTCTGAAAATGTTAAATATATTTCAATTTCTTATTTCCGTGATCCATCGGAGAAAATCATAAGTAAGTAATTTATAAAACAACAAAAAACATTTTCAATACGTTATTCAACGCAAAAGATAGATCTAAAGATTTGTTAAAAAGAAGAAGAAGAAGAAGTATTTATAAATTAAACTGTTCATAATGTAATTATGTATACATAGGTCAAACAATTACAAATTTTGATACCAGATACAAAGAACACATACGCTCATACAAATACAAACACTCAGAAAAATCTAACTACGGCTAAACACTTATTAGAACACAATCATGCATTGACATCAAATAATATAATAACATTTTTACACTTCTGATAATGATAAACGTAAATTGGATATCCTGGAGGCCTTTCAAATTAACAAACACACTTAAGCAAATATACTCTTAATGAATGAGCAAATTGAGCTCATAAATTCCCCGCTATTGGAAGTTTTGGAATAGAAGACCATAGCCAAGCTATACATGTTTACAATATTAAATGCTTTTGAAAATGACATGTAAAATGTCGAAATACGTTTAAAGCACAGGAAAGTAAATGAATCCTGTTGAAATTGAGTCTATTATTATTATTAAAATATAAACATGAATTTCAGCGAAGTATAGCAAGAAGCAATTAACAAATTATTTTAATTCTGATTAACTGAAGATGAACGTATTAACTACAAGTGGTATAAATATTGTCTAAAATTAAGTCAACCCAATCGCTTCCATAAAAGTGAATATTTCGCTTTTTTAGAAGCATTAAATTGTTTTTAAACCTAAATACGCACAAATATGTTAATGTACACTAAATAAATTCCATAGCATTGAATTGCGTCAGTGCGATATCTTAAAATTAATGCATTTCTATAACATTCACGGTTAAATCAATTTTACTGTAGGATGACGGATATCAAATCTGTACGAAAACAAACGCCATCCTATCAATAAATCTGTTCAATCGTCATTGTGGCGTCATGAAATGCTTATTGAGAAAATTAAACGGAAAGATATGAACTTTATAGATCATTGTTCTTTTGCAGCCACATTTGATTTTGACGTTCTAAAAACGATGACGTTCACTACAGCGCACCTGTTTGCGTCCTAATTTTACGATCTAAATCGATAATTATTTATGACGATCGCTTATCGAACCTGCTGTAACTGTTACGTAATCGCCTGGCTGATTGATGACTGTAAATTTATACAAGCGTTGTCCCAGAAATACGATCGATTTAAGGAAATCGTTTTCGAATGATATTAATGTCCTTGCAAGTTCATAGTGTCAAGTCGGTGTAATAGTGGTGTGAAAGTGCTGGTGTGCTTGACTCTATCATATTTGGGATATCTTGAAAGTACATAAGCACTAATTAGAAGGAATTATACATATCCTGATAAAAAGTATCTGTTGTGCTTATTTTTGGAAAGTCCTTTTTGAATAAAACTTTCCATCACATTATAGTTCCATTTGTGTTTGTATTTGCAGCAAATTCGCAATGGAAACATCATTAAACTACATTTGCATATAAAATTAATGCAAGCGATAACGTGTCGCCTTAAAAAAGTTATTGGCTTAAATTACGTCTGGATCACGTTCTTAAATTGGACTTTTGTATTATCGTCTTAGTTTTATCATTGCTAGACATACAAGGCCTCAGCCTTCCGGTTACTCATGCACGTGTTGGAAGATGGATTCGCCAAATCGAAACGTAGCCAATGAACCGTGCTTTTGTAAAGATACCAAATTATTTCGCGGAAAACACGAATATTATTGTTATCGCGTGTTTTAATGAATTATAGTATTTCTACAGATTCCAGAAGTCTGTTTTCGTGGCATCTGAAGTCTTTGGTATTAGATATCGCTTCTTATCTATGTCGTTTAAATATTTTTCATTCTAATGTGACGAGCGACTCGGAAATATCGTAACGTTTCTGAGATTCTACTTCCTAATTTTTAATTAAATTCGTATAAAACTACTTCAATTAATTGAAATACTGAAGATCCAATAACGTTGCAAGTGTTGCTCAATGTGGTTGTTGTGCACATGTTTAGATTTGTTCTAGTACGGCGTATTTATAAATAATACTAAGCGGAAACGAAATCAGATCATCATGATAAATATTTTCTTCCACTCATTTCTTCTAGCAAGTGTGTAAGTCAACAAGGCGTTTTGGCCACGTAAACTTCTTATCAATGACGTATTCTTCTATTTGCCTTTGATAAAAAGTAACCTATTTTGGTTGTCGCTCCAGCATGTGCTTTTCAAATGCATATGTGAGAGATTAATTCTTAAATGCGCATCGGTTCAGCTTCACTCTGCAGCTCTCAATTTTTTGCTGCAGGAATGGAAATTCTGAATGGGGTTTTTTGCAAGGACGTAGGTACCGTTTTCGGCCAATTAATTTATGCATATTATGAATGAATTAATGAAAGCGTAACTAATAACCTTTAAACAGCCACAAATACACAAGTAATCGAAATGCGTGCTGAGATTGCGTATAAAGACATTCTTGCCTATTCTTGAACTTTTGATCCATATACATACATGCGGCTTATCATTGCCTTTTATCATTGCGCTAAGGCTAATTAAGAGAGAAGTGTGTTATAACTAGAAAATTGGAGAAATTAAAGTTACTGTTATATATGCAGAGCGCATATGCATACAAAGGCTAGCAGCGGTCAAATTTTACCTTGATTTACCTTGACAGTTGACTGACCTTTAATAAAAGGCGCAACGCTGCTATTTGGGCCACAAATAAATACATATTATTTTTACTTGCAGGTGAGAATTTAAGAACTTAATTCTTACTGAATTGTAGCATCACTTCGGAATATGGTTATTTACTAGGTTTTTGTGAACTTTGCTAAAAAAATTAGCATAATTATGTCCTGTTAATATTATGAATGTATCAAAGTCGAATGTGAAATGTCACATTCTTTTAAAGATTATTGAAAAGATACCTCTTAACTGTATGTTGTAGTAATAAATAGCGAGTTTAAATTAAAACAAATAAATTGCTGCATATGCAAATTTGTCAAGACATCGTTTAACCAGGAAACATTTTTTAGGAACAGCTGTATTTGAAATGTGCCTCAGAAAGGAATACATTACATAAAGGGCATTCGTGTTAATTCTGTTCATCGTTGACAACTCAAGAACTATATTTGATATAAAGTTTCTTAAACTAAAAACAACATATATTTTATATAATGCAGTAAATATGTTCATTCAAGCAACTCATAAAAGTTAATCATGAAAAATATTATTGGGATTTTGGATTAATTACTATATTAGTACTACGTAATTCAATTGTTTAAGTCAAACGAAATCGACCCGGTCATAATTGTTAAAGAAATAAACGTTGAATGCAATAATTCCGGAATGTCCAACACAACGTCGAATGTTATAGTATCGAATACGAAATGTCGAATGGAGTAACGTTGAATATCAAAATTTCTATTGGCAAAAACATCGAATGTACTGTCAAAGGGAAAGGATGCCCAATGAGAACAAAGTCGAATGTAATAATATCGAAATGTCCAACACAATGTCGAATATAATAATATCGAATACGAAATGTCGAATGCAGTAACGTTGAATATCAAAATTTCTATTGGCAAAAACATCGAATGTACTGTCAAAGGGAAAGGATGCCCAATGAGAACAAAGTCGAATGTAATAATATCGAAATGTCCAACACAACGTCGAATATAATAATATCGAATACGAAATGTCGAATGCAGTAACGTTGAATATCAAAATTTCGATTGGCAAAAACATCGAATGTACTGTCAAAGGGAAAGGATGCCCAATAAGAACAAAGTCGAATGTAATAATATCGAAATGTCCAACACGACGTCGAATATAATAATATCGAATACAAAATGTCGAATGCAGTAACGTTGAATATCAAAATTTGGATTGGCAAAAACATCGAATGTACTTTCAAAGGGAAAGGATGCCCAATGAAAACAAAGTCGAATGTAATAATATCAAAATGTCCAACACAACGTCGAATGTAATAATATCGAATACGAAATGTCGAATGCAGTAACATTAAATAGAGTAACATCGAATACAAAAATTTAGAATGGCAAAAACACCGAATGTAGTAATGTCGAATGAAAATAATGCCGAATGACAACACTGTCGAATGCAATAATATCGAAATAACCAACACAACGGCGAATGTAATAATATCAGATATAAAATGTCGAATACAAAAAATTCCATTGGCAAAAACGTCGAATGCAGTAATGTTGAATGGAAATAATGTTGAATACCAGCAATGTCGAATGCAATAATATTGAATCCGAAATGTCGAATGCAGTAACGTCAAATAGAGTAACGTCGAATACAAAAATTTAGAATGGCAAAAACACCAAATGTAATAATGTCGAATGGAAAAAATGCCGAATGACAACAACGTTGAATGCAATAATATCGAAATAACCAACACAACGGCGAATGTAATAATACCAGATATGAAAATGTCGAATATAATAATGTCGAATACAAGAAATTCGATTGGCAAAAACGTCGAATGCAGTAATGTCGAATGGAAATAATGTTGAATACCAGCAATGTCGAATGCAATAATATTGAATATGAAATGTCGAATGCAATAACATCGAAAAATTTCGAATGATGACAACATCAAATGCAATAACATCGAAAAACAATTGGTAAAAACATCGATTGCGGTACATCACCACATACAAATAATGCCGAATGGCCCAACCTCGAATGCAATAATATTTAATATGAAATGTCGAATACAATAACGTGGAATACCCAAATTTCGATTGGCAGAAACGTCGAATGCAGTAATGGCAAATGGAAATAATGCCGAATGAAAACAACGTCAAATGAAATAATATCGAAATATCCAATATAACGTCGAATGCAATAATATCAAATAAAATGTCGAATAGAGAAATGTCGAATACAAAAACTTCGATTGGCAAAAACGTAAACTGTCGTAATGGAAAGAATGCCGAATGGCAACAATGTCGAATGCAGAAATATCAAAATATCCAATATAACCTCGAATGCAATAATATCGAATACGAAATGTCGAATGCAATAACATCGAAAAATTTCAATTGGCAAAAACGTTTAATGTAAATTTTGAATAACAACAACGTCGACGCAATAATATCGAAATGTCCAACACAATAACGTTGAACACAAAACTTTAAATCGCAGAAACACCGATTGCAACGATGTAGAATATGAAATATCGAATACAATAAGTGACGAATGGAAATTATGGCGACTCCAAAGACGTGAAATACAAAAATTGCTAATGAAGCTCATGTCAAATAAAACAATGGCAAATTAATAATAGCTAGAATAGTGGAAACGTCGATTATACTGATGTGGATTAGATATAATATTGAATCTAATATTCTCAAATAAATAAAATAAATTATTATTATAATTTTTTTAAAGGTCTAATATATTAAATATAATTACGATTACTTGCTAGCAATTGTTTGTATATCTATATTTTTTAGTTAGCGAGGGTCTCAGGGTTGCGCACATTCGTCGCACGTTCACGTTCGATCAGGAGAGTTAAAGCAGAGTGGTCTCCGGTCAGTACTTGGATGGGTGACCCGAAGGTTGCGTTAACGCGTCCCCTCTCTCCCACGAAGATTGATCACTATGGGATAGTAGATCAACAACCCCCCTTATGGGAGAGGCCCTTGCCCAACAATGGGATGTTGCGGGCTAATTTAAAGAAAAAAAGTTACCGAATTATAATTATAACAGTTCCAATTTCCTTTCCTAAAAGTTTCTTATTTTATGAAATTGTAGATACATATACATATTTACCTCCATTGTAGATATAGTTTTACCATTCGATTTATTCAACGTTTTTGTTGTTAATGCTACTGTTTTCGACATTATGTGTTATATGCAATCAGGGTATTCTTGTATTCCATGGCGTAATTAACGTCCCCGCAGGACGATTTTGGGCGAATTTCAGGTTGACACAAAAAAAATTAATAATAAAAGAACAAAGAAACGGAAATATCTAATTTAGTATATGAAAATCGCTACTTTTCATAAGAACAAATAAACATTTCATATTGTGCAGCTAAATTACCATTGCACACAATGCACACAACGCCATCGCTATTGGTCCAAGACTTGGGACCACTATAGTTAGAGTTCAGGGCTTGGGACCGTCTGCGGTATGAGAGAGCTGGTGATTTTGGCTACAGGAATACCATACTCTCAGAAGGCATTGTTTGACATACGACAATTTGCAGTAACAACAACGATAATTACGATTTTCAATATGAGGCGCCGTTTGAGAAAAATACAGAAACGTTTTTCCTGATTGGATATTAACACATAATTATCTTTTCGTGATAAATCTGTAAAAATATTTTTCGAAGATACTGCATAAAAATTATTTTGAGAACTGAAAAACTACTGAACATAAATTATTGTCATCAACAAAGAATAATATTTTGGCAACAAACCAATACGAGAGCGACTGTTAGATACGCCACTGCTCGCAGTTATTTCCCATCACAGTCGAATAGAAATGATCAAATCGCATTTTTTCTATGGTATTCGCAAAAACATTTTGATTTTTTTAAAATGACTCTAATATTTCGGAATACAAATACAATATTGCAATATACAACAGATGTATGGGTGTTCCACTAACATGCACAGTCAGTTGAATTGTATAACCAATTCGGAGTATTAAACAGTATTTCTGGGTTCAACAATGTAGAGTCGTTCCACAGTCAATATGCATTTTTCAACAGTGCTGTTAAATGCAGGATCCTTGACAAAATTAGGGACATTTCTCTACACGATTAATAGATAGCGCTTAATAATTTCGGTATATTTATTGAATATAACTCTAATGTAAGAATGTATGGCTACGACTCAGAAAAAATATCACAACAGCTACGTCTGCTTCTAGGTTGGATTGCTAACGGTTGTTATTTAGAAAATTAATATAATTTATGTAATTATGTTTTGGAATCAATAGAGCGCCATTTCGTTCTTTATAACTAAAACTGAAAGAATTTTCAAATTTCGGTAGTAGTGGTAGATACAGGAAGTAAATTTTTAAATTATATTTTCTGAAACTAGAATCTTCAACATATAAGCCGCAGTAATGTCTTCATAACGTGTGATTATTATTATGTTACGGGACATTAGAAAGTTGATA
>JABXWE010006134.1:0-22680 GCA_014611495.1 Limonius californicus | reverse complement strand
GAAAAAATAGTATAAAGAACACGTTTCATAAGACCACTTGTCGCACTCGTCCGTTGAAAAACTCGACGCTTCGCGTCTCGTTTTTCAAACTTGAACTCGTGCGTTAAGAAGAGGCCTTATGAAACTAGTTCTTTAATATACTATTAAAAGAACACTTTTGCAAAATAAAATACTTTTAGTAGAGTGTAAGCCTACGGAAATATAATGTAATATTAATATTTCAAGTCATATTCAACCTTAATTGCTTACATTTCTAATAGAATTATGGAATAAAAAATGTTACAGGAAATATTTAATATTTTATTATCTTCATAGCATACCACATACCCACATATACATGAAATATAATTTATTATTTTTAATGTAACTAAAATTGTACGTTGGGAAAGCTACGGAATTCATTTTTAGTAACCATATGTGACTCTGCTCAATTATTTACAGACATGTGTTATTCGTCTCGACGCAGTGCTTAATTACAATTTATTTTAACTCTATATTCATTAGCAAATGAGCTCTATGGATGGACCTAAATGTGTTTAAAAATAGACGATTCTACAATTATGCATCCTTATTTCAAGTACTGATAAAGTCATATTTTCGATGTTATTGAAAAACGAACTTCCATACCTATTGATTTCCAGGAGAGATATTGACCAAGAAAATATTGAATCTGAAAGAATTTGGAATTTTTTTTGAAGTTTTCCTGTCACATTTGATTGGATATTTCAATAGTCCTAGAAAGTTACTAATAGACCAGAAATACGTCGTCGATGTTCGGGCGGTGTTGCTATACATATATTGGTTGACTGTATATAACCAGCGATTATAACATTTCTAATATATTTTAGTAACTCATAACTGTTAAATTTGTTTCATAAAACATGCAGCATAATTTTGTTAAATTCTATTACTAATCTCTAATGATTATTAATAAAATGGTATGGGCGTGGTAGAACCTGGTGTCACAGCTTTCAAGTCTACCTAGCGCCTCTAACTTGACCTAACAACTGTCACCGTAGTTGTAACTGGGACCGACGGGTTTAACGTGTCTTCAAAGGGAGGTTATGTGTGCGTCAAGGCAACAATATTTTCATTTCATGAAGCTACCTTAGTAATCCCTCAAAACAGAGAGTAATCAGTAATTAAAAAAAACTGCATCATCCTAAATTACGTTCCAATAGCAACCCACATAACCAAAGTTACTCAAAGGATATCTAGAAGTTAACCTCTCAAGAATCCAAGGTCACCATTACTGAATCAAAAGTTAATCTCTGGGTTAACCACGCCACAAATTAGTTAACCGTAGAGCAACATTAAGGCATCCTCTAAGTCACTAAAAGGTTAACATAGAATATGTCCAAAAGGTAACCTTGAGAATCATTGTTTGATTAACATTAAAAAATTGTACGAAAGTTAACCTTGAAATTCGTCTCTTGGGCACCTTCTTGATATACCCTAAGGTTAACCGTGAAAGTCGACTTTTGGATAATATATATATAGATAGTTTAATGTTACACCTTCTAGCATTAAACTAATTTACGCTTATGTATGTGGCAAGCAAATGAATCATTTCGAGTTTTTAAACGTGCTAATGTAGTATAATAAATGTTATGCTTGTCAGATTTGCATTACATATAGGTACAATGCGTTTTCAAAGTCATCATCCGTTCCCCAACTAACTTGTAATAGATAATACAGAAAAATGGCTATACTAAAAAATATTAACCAACAAATGCAATCTGGTGTTATATTGGCATTAATCGACTCAAAAGCTGTAAACAATATGCATTTCGCGCAGGATAGACTATAATTATTATTAATTACATTTCCGTGACTGGATATAAATTTGGTAAAAATAATAGAGATCAAAATGACCTATAGAAAGCATACACCACCTTCTACACTTTTTGACAGACAAATATTTAATAATTAGCCTTGTTTTATAAAGTTTTATGAAAATATATAACTTTAATTAAATTTTAATAAAATGAGGTAACTCAATTTATCAAAAAACATTCCATGATTATTGACTACAGAAGAAATGCATAAATTACATCAAATATAAAAAGGGAAACTGAAAATATAATAGAGGTCATATTAACAAAATTATAACATACCAATCCAGCCTAAACCAATAATGGTGTTTCACAAGCATAGAACAGATCCCTTTAATTGCATTTCCAACGTTGTTACCACCAAGCAATAAGATCTTAACCTAAAAATTACAACTAACCGTTCTTGTCACATTAAAATACTTAATTAAATTTAATGGTATGAAAGTAACACCTACCTTAATAATTATTGGAAAGAACGCAAACACTAAACTTGGGACTGTAACTGAAAATGCGTGCTACTTCTTTTTGAAATATGACCAATAACCATTCTTTGCAAATGCTAGTGGCTTAAGAAAGAAACCCTGGAAGATACAGTACAGTCCAATCGTCCACCGCTTAATAGTTTACGTTGTGAACCGTTTCATATTCATGTTGTAATATTTATTGTAATTTTATTTATAAAACAGAAAATGTATCACTAATCAGCATGTTAAATTTTGCTATTAAACCCACAATGCTAAATAACCGTAATGGAATTGCTAATCCCTTATTTTACTTATCCTCTTCATAATGCTTAAAGTAAATTCGGTTCCACTAGAAACGCAGACAACGTAAGCACCTATGACTTCCCTATAACGATTCTAAAAGATTCTTGTATACTTACAGATTGTTTTTTTTTAGGTTGTAGATTTATTGGAACAAATACCACAAGAATTTGACTATCACGCAAAGAAACCCTATCAAATATTTTTATTTTTAATGTTAATTGCTAAACTGTTCCGAAAGTATCGACGATTCTGGTTTGATGATTATTTGTATATATATTATACAGGTTTGGTCAGTGAATTACATCACGCCCCTTTATAAAACACAATTATTGCAGTTGTATCCATAACCAGCATAGTGAAGCTATAGAATCGTGTCAATAAAAATGTTGTACATGTCGAAAACCCTAAACAATTATGCAGGACGAGAAAACTTCTGGGAAGATATCCGCCCAAAGTCATAAAACATTTGCAATTCTATCTTTTTAAGCAATATAACAGAACAATGTAGCTCCTAAGAATGCTGCAGGATGCAAAATATAAATATTGCTTACTACCCAGAAATCTACTATATGAAAGCGGCTGTTATCTGCTATTACATATTATTTGATTTGACATAACATACTATGTCATTAAATTTAATATTAGTCTAAATTGCATCACTCATATAAGGCAAATATACATGAATATACGTAATTGAGCCTGATATTAGTAGAGATAATTCCTAGAAGTTTAAAATTCTTAGTCTTAACAAACACAATAAAGTGCAAAATGTACTCTGTTTTCCGATAGAGCTCGCGTCATATATACTTTCCAAGTGGGGAAGGGAACAATTAAATTAATCCATCTACTTTCCCATGTACCGTCTTCTAATTCAACACTCTGTATTCGCCTGGATTATTATACTTCAATGTAAAGCTGACGGTTAATTATTACATCAATCATCGTGAAAGGAACATCCATTAACGATAAGCATTTACATGATTAATTAGTAGTTACGTATATTTACAAATTACATCAATTACATTTACTTGGTAATAACTATATGGCAATTAATAACAAAATTATTAACAAGGATCTTGTTGATTTACAGGATTTACTACTGCTTAAATAATTTACAAGAAAGTGGAAATCACTTACGCCGTTATAATTAAATACAACTCTGTACGAAACTGGTGGTTACATTACTCTGCATTCAACGCTAATATTTCAAAAATCATAACAATAATAACTATGATATTTAACTAATATACAGTTACTAGATTATTTAGATAGTATGCGAAGGTAGTCTGTTACTTTTTACAGAAGGCGATCGCGGTAGAGTAGTGGCCGCGGCGCTTGGTGTCGGAGTTATTCTACCAAAATCGCATAGAATCGAATCCTAAGCACTGCACTTTGCTAGGGTGATTGTGGTATCTGGGGTATGGGATTTTCTCAAGGGTGGGACATGTTACACCCGAAAACAGCACGTAATATTGTGAGCCGGGATAAGCTGGGTGGGATAGGAATCATGGCAAGACAAAAAAAAACGCTTTACAATGGAATACTTGCTAGGTCTACCTGGTTTGCAATTATACAATCTGTTAAGGAAATTTGTCTGCAATAAATAATCAGTAGATGTAGATCCAGCTACTGCTACCAATATAGAATTTATAATGTCGAATCCAATGAAACAAAAAGAATATTTTGCTGTAGGTAAATAAAATTTGCTTCTTCTGGGCTCTGTCGTAAATAGGATTTATGACTTGGTTTATTTTATCTGCAGAAATATAAAGGGAATGTAAAAAGATAAACATATTCAGAAAAATACATTGAAAATCAATCTTGACAATAGGACACCTTATTCGTGTTTACGTTAGCATATAAAATACAGTTAAAATTTCATTGTAATATCGAGATTACTTTATCCTAGAAAATAACTGCCTTCATACTCCAAGTTTGACATTTAGAATTTAGTGTCTAATACGAATTTAAAATTGAAATATCAATACGTTTGCAAGGAATAGTATTTCTAAGCTTCGCGCCTTACGGAAAATGTCGTTAATAGAAAATAATCAATATTCTATTTCTATGCATGTATTTTAATTGTTAATATCCTGGAAGGCGTATGCTGTAGCAGATGATTTAAGCACTAATACTAAATTTTCTATATTATTGGAAAAATTGTAATGGGAGAAAAAGCAATCTTAATGATAAACACGTGCAACTGTACGAGGTTCGTCTTGGAAATACACAAACATGAATTAACGCGCCAACATATTGTTACGGGCCAAACGAGCTTTTTCATCGCACCGCACCAGAAAAGATGGAAGCGCATTCGGCTTAACTCAGAGGAGTAAGGGTGGTACACGAGAAATGCTTAAGGGAAGGAAATCTAACGTAATATTGGTATACAGGGTAAGTTGAAATTAGCGTTGAACAACTGAAGGTTCATTCCCTTGTAATATTCAAAATGAAGCGAATATTACAAGGGAATGAAACTGTTCTATTTCCTAGTTAGCAACGAAGCACTGGTAAATACGGGAAAATAATCACTACATAGTACATTGGCAGGTGGCCGCTGAAGTCTGGGTCACGACTTTATTCGGGAAACGGAAATTTCGGGTGTTCTTCCAGCCCGGAACAAAATCTTCGTTGAACGAGGTTTGAATGTGGCAACAGCTTAGTGAGTATTCACTGGGTTAATAGTTGTAATCCGACACAGGTGGAGAAAATAATTTCACTAAATAATCTTCACTAAAGCGCAATACTCTGCTAATATTTAATCCGACTCAATGTCGAGAATATTCTGTCCCAGGCAAGAAAAGAGATACGGTACTTTAAGTTAGCAGAAGCGCTGCCAAAAAACTCCAGGTCAAAACCACGTACGTTGGCCCTCAGACGTTTGGGCTGACTTACTTTCAGTAGTTGTCGTCGGCGCTGAGGTCTTAACAAGGAACCTGGTCGAACGCAGATCTTAAGTCGCCTGCCGAAAAACCAAACGAACGCAAATATCCAGCAGCTGTAAGATTTCACCATATTGCGAAATATGTTGCAAGAATTCAAGAACAATTAACACGTAGGGCTCCCTCAGGGGGCATGAAATTTCCAGCAAACGTTCACAGTCTAGCGCGTAGGCAAAATATTCATCGTCATTTCTCTAGTATAACAAAAAAATGGTCACTAAGCTGTATTCGGGAAATAATAAGACAATAATCGGCTACGGAGCGGCCAATAAAATAAGACTTTAATCCGTAAGAAGCGTCAAAATCAAACAAACGTTACAATATGCCACGAGCGGGATGCAACTTATGTTGCAGCCGGCCTCGATGGCCTAGCCACTAGACTTTAGTGGTTAGTGCATTTGTTTTTGGATTCAAAGGACGCGGGCTCGAATCCGGCCGAGGCCGGTGACATTTTTCTAGCTGCGAAAAATCTGGAAGTGCGCCTCCTGACGGATTAGAAGTAAAGCCGCAGGCCTCGTGCAACTGGGATGCGTGACACGTTAAAAATGACTATTGGGGTTGGTGCTACCCCAGGTAGGCAAAATTCTTAGTTAGGGTGTACAATAAACCAATGACGGCTGCGGTTCTTAGATACGTTTGGAAAACCGCGTTCTAGATCTCGTTTCTTCAAATACAATACAACTTACGTTGCAACCTATCGTCAGCATCCGAAACGAACCCGAAAAATCCCGGAACGTGATACTTTGCTTAGTCATAGTAGCACGTCTGTTTATGTTAATTAATGTTATGTGCGTTTAGAAATTCTTGTTCATTTTAAAGTGAACGATTTTTTGTTTGAAGTTTTGATGCTAATTGGGAAAAACTAGACTTTAAGGACGATGTAAGCCTAAAACTTCAAAGCCTTTAAACGCAGATGGTGTAACGGCAGAATTTATTTAAAATTTGGTAGCTAGGCCACCAGTTTGACAATTACTCACTAATGTACTTCAATAGCTACTCCCTCATTATGTTATTCTCAGTAGAGTCTTATGGGATTATACAGATAATATCATAATAATTACAGAGCCAGTCAGTGGTAATTGAAGGCAAGTTTATTGTTTCGGTAACGCTAATTGAGCAACAATTTTAAGATTGCAATATAAATTTACTTTATTCTTGTCTAGACGCGTGGCAGTTTATTGTATTATTTAATGCTACTATACAGTGTGGTGATTTTTTAGCAAAACAGTTACAATACACAGTACATGTGTCGTCAAATAAACGAAGTAAAGCTGCACAAGCTCGAAAACATTTCCATAATCGAATAACACATCCTGTGAATTTGTGATAATGTTCTTCGAAAAACTGACAAGCCAAGTCAGAACGTTACCTCAAATTATGCCGAAAGGTATATGTCGCTTGTAGCAAGACTTACTCGGTACGGGGCGGGGCTATCATATAATTCAGATATTGGTTTCCATAAATTATTTACAAAATTGAATAAGCATTTTCTATATAACTTTTTTTATAAATCGTGGAGTTGCCGAGGGCAACTGCATGATTCCCATCCCACCCAACTAATCCCGCGCAGCACAGTTCGTTCTATTCACGAGTCTAACATGTCTTACCCTTGAAAAACCCCGTGCCCCAGACACCACAAACACCCTGGGAAAGTGCAATTTTCAGAATTTGAACCTGAGCGATTTCGGTGCTTCGAAGCGAAGCGCTGCAGCCACTACTATACCGCGGTCCCCTAAATAATTTCTGTGCAAGAGTACAAGAAAGAATTATAAGAAAAGGCATAGGGTTGCAAACATTTAGCAGAAAGATATGGACTATGTTAAAAATGTTGCGAAAGCCAACGAATTGGAACTATCCAAAACGAAAATTATAGCCGATTCGCCCCGAAGCCAGGTTCGCCGCAGTTCGACTGACCGCGAAATATTGTGATTCTACAAACTCGTAGCTATTTTTAATTTTTATATTCATTCGCACTAGCGTTCCCCTTCGGAACCGCTTTCGCATTATCCTCGTTCAGGACGATCTTCAGCATCCAAAAATTGCAAGATTTGGTGAAGTGATTTGCTCTGAACGCCGTTTGACTATTCATGAGGTAGCTAGAAACCAAATATTTCAAAAAATGTCAATCATGAGAAGCTCAAACAGAAGGGACCCAAGAAGGGAGAGTTTGTTTTTATATAAAGACCTTGTAGGTAATTAACATGCCATTGGCATATACAAAGAAGAAGAAGAAGAAGAAGACGTTGCTTACTATAAATTTCTTCCACCAAGCAAGATAGTGAACAAGAAATGTTACCTTGATGTAAGGCAACGCCTTCACGGGGCTACCTGAAGAAAATATCTTATGCGTGGATGGAAAACGAATGGAGACAATGCGCCCGCACAAACATCCCTGTTATACATCTTGCTTACTCATCACCTGCAAACTTTTTCTTAGTCTCGAATTTAAGTAACATTGAAAAACCGACGTTTTGAGTCGTTGGATTTTGGGAAAAAAAAGTAATGCTATAGTGGAGCTACAAAATATTCCGGAAGATGCTCTCCAAAAATATTATGAATAACAAAAGGAATCTTGGAAACAGTGTAAGCAAATGGAGGGAAGTACTTTGAATAGCTTCTAATGTAGGCAAGAAGAATTTTAAGTAAAAATTTCGAGAATGTACCGGGCAAACCTCGCACATATAGTCTATGGTCTATTGGATTATTGGCAACTAATGTTAAATGTTTCCCGAATATGTAAAATTACTTTCGAAAAGTCGATTCATATATCGATTTATGGTGCCATGTCTAGTACCTCTCCGGGGAAGTTATTATAAAAATAAAATAATATGGGTTAACCTCTACAAACTGCAAAGGACAACAGATTGTTATGGCGCAAACGCTCAGCCCACAACAAGCCGAAGTAAAAAGCTCTTCGGCTACCACAGGGAGAACAGAGGGTTCGCTGAAAACGGTCTAAAAAATGTCCTGATTGTTACAATTCAAAGGGTTAGTCTTTATAAGTGAACGCACCCTTACACGACACAGCTAAACGAACACCTAGTAACAAAGCAGAAGATCAACCGGTTACGGAGAATCGAACCTACCATATTGCGTTTCCTCCTTACCGGAATATTACTTAATAATTTATATTAATAAATAACAAGTGATACATTGTACTAAGCAATGGTTATATAATATATAAAGCAGAAAGTTTTCTACAGTTAGACATCAAACTGTTTAAAGCAAGACCAGCGTCGGTCTAGCTGTAAATTGACTATAAAGGAAGGGTTTCGGAATATACCAATCTGCTGCTCTTGCCGCTACTGATCGTGACATTCACTGTAAGATAAAAAAGATATCTGTATAGTCAGTATCAACTAAATTCAGCAATCTAGTACAGTGTTAGTTATTAAATTATCAAATAATATGATATTAGCAAATAATTTCTACTAATATCTGTATATAAGAGCAGTTTTTACTTAATTCGGGAGAAGTTGAAGAAAACATAAGAATCTTTTATTCTTTGCTTGATGGACGCTCATTGAAGAAGTAAAAAACAAAACGGAAGTTCGGACGAAGTCACTTTCAATCGCAACAAGGAACAAAGGACTGAAGTTACACTATATTACATCATATTTTGTATTAAAAATTTCTCAAGAAGAACGAGAAATGAGACCGGAAACGATGGGCAGTGCCAGCAAGTTGTCAAGGAAACATTAAAGATGTAACACGGTTAATTGTTATCCCTTTAAAAACTATACAAGAAACCACACGTTATTCTCAACGGAATTATTGTTTTTTTAATGTGCTCTATGCGGCCTTATTGTCGATATTAATTACGAGAAAGGTAAATTTAAATTTGCAGAAACATTTATTAACCCCAACGCTATCTTAGCTAATCACCAAAACCGTCTCCACAACTGAAAGTTCTAGGCTCGACTTCTTTTTGTTTTAAGCAGTTTCAAACAGGCTACCCGTTACAGATTTTTAGAAGAGACCGCGACACCTGCGTTTAAGAGCGTAATTCCTGTAAATGCTTCCAACAATGCTGACATAACAATACACGTACTAGTGGTAAAATTCGCGGTCACAGAAAGTGGCTATAATTAGAAATTAAACTTATGAAATGAATTTAACGAGCATTCAAACTCAAACTCGGTAGAACCCGATGAACGTTACAAAATATAGATCTGGAAGGGTATAGTATAACACAGAAGGTCAATGAGCTAATGTAGTCAGTAAAGCCTTCATAGTGATAGAGGTGTACCGTTGGAAGGAAACTTAAAATATCATAGCTATTAAATAATCAAAATTCTTGTGAACCATTTACTGAATCTGACTGAGCTTTTATTATAACTGAGTGTTAGATACGGTTGCTCTGTTAATAGTTTACCTTTGATAAATTTATTAACATGATTTATTATTTACAAAATAGTCTGTAGCTAAATGGAAATACATCTGTGTAAATGTTGTTTCCCTTTTTGAAATTTACTTTGCCAAGGTATGAATACACTTACAGAAACATGAGAACATAACTAGGTGTTTCTCATTGAAATATATTTAGAATATAGAAACTTATACATTGCCTGGAATCACAGAAACAGTAAAATACAACATTCGGGTGAGCCTCTACTTTACAATGTTCTCGTAGATATATGATGGAAAACTATACTTACAGCTGAAAATTTTCAGTTTGTATTCATAGGTTCTAAAATCCATTACAGAGGAACATCTCGTAAAATTTAAACCAATACCTATGTCCTTAAAAGCTTATCCGTCTACCTTCTGCTTCCTTTTGGCGTTTGAATATCACGCAATTCAATTTTAATAATATCAAATCAAAACGAGTAAGCTATTTCTTCTAAGAGCATAAATGTTCAAATTTATTACAATCCTTCTGCTGCCGCATCTGGCAGCTTGAAGTAAAGAAAACGGAAGAAATCTGTGGAGTCGCACTGTGAATGCACGATTAGGAATAGCTTTCTCGTCTTTTTGTTCTAGTTTAAGCTTGTTTTGTCTGCTCCACATATTGAATAAACCAAATTCAATTTTGCAGAATAACCCACACAACAGCTTTAAGAGCATTCCTGAGGGATTGTGGTGGGCCATCGTTACCATGACTACAGTTGGATATGGGGACATGGCTCCAAAAACATACGCGGGAATGTTCGTTGGGGCCCTCTGTGCACTAGCAGGGGTGCTGACAATTGCACTTCCTGTACCTGTGATAGTCTCCAACTTTTCAATGTTTTATTCGCATACTCAGGTAACATATTGCTTGTTTATATTCTTTTGCTTAACGGATTGTATTTTGTGTATTATTTGGTAGTAGTATGAAGCTATTATTTTCTAGAAATATCCAGGATGTTAATGTTGAATTATTTGTTCTCCTAATTATTTTAGAGCTAAAGTGCACGGAAGTTTTATCTAAAGAAAACCATTTTGCGTCTGTTTTAAATGCTATCATTAAATATCTGCTATTATCTAGTTCCCAAAAAGACAACAATTGGATCGTACTTTTGAACCCGCAATTGCATTCAGATTCTAAAACTGTAGAGGTATGCAGGATATATAATTGACAATAAGCAAATAGACATTATTAATAGCTAAATGGCAAGTGAGTCATTTCATATCAGATCACTCAGCTAAATATTTTAGTGGTAGATCCACTTCAGATTTCCCTGACAAAAATTAAGCTTACAGATTGTTTCTGAGGCTCCACTTAGGGAATTCGGTATTTAAAGAAAAAAGTAATAGCTTCGTGTATAATCAACATGTTGTTGCCAAATTTTTACCACTTCTTAATAAAAGTGTGTAGATTTAAGAAAAAACCTTCCTTACTTCTGACAACCACTAAAATTAAGTTAGTGTTGTGTATTAGCCATCTATTAAGTACGATACTCACCAGACAAGTTATGTTAATCCATTTCAGTGCCACAAGAAAAGAATAATAATAAAAGCATTAAGAAATATATCCTTTGGTTTTTTCGAGACAATCAATAAAATTTAAGTTATTTTGAAATCAATTCTTGGACGGAAGATATGTGATGCACGTAGAGGAAACGTACAGAAACACATACAATTTGTAAATGAAAACCATAGAGAGATGGGTATATATGTAGTGGAAATAGCAACGAAAGCCTTTGTAATTTCGAGTCATCAATTTCCAAAGAATACACCATAAAGAAAATTAATACATTACTGAGAGAGATAGGAGAGTATTTTTTGCAATTCCATGCAACTCAGTCGGAGTGGAAGAACAGTGTAAGTCCAGAAAATGCCACTTTGAACTAAGCTAACCAAAATGTTTAAAATGTAGTAATGCATCAGTGAACGAAAGAACAACATAAACGCCAGTTTTTCTAATGGTTAAATAGACCCCTTCTTCTGGCGATGATTGAAAGAACAATATAAGTCCTGGACTTGTTCGGTGCTTTCACTCAATATATTAGTTAACCCAAGTTTGCTATTCTGTTGATATCAAGCAAAATATTACTAACAAACGACGTCTCCGAAGAACTTGGCAGATCAGCAAATCGCCTGATGACAAACGAAGATTTAACACTGCAGCCCGAGAACACAAAGAACTGGAAGAATAAGAACAAGGATTGTCTGCTACAGAGAATACAGAATTCTCACTCTGAAAAGCCACTAGTTGCCTCAATAGACCCAAACATGACCATCCAATTCGTAGCGAAGATGGATCATGGACGCGCACTGACAAGAGTAAGACGGAAGCATTTACTGCGCATCTTCAGGAAGTATTCCAGCCGCTACCATCGAATGATGACGATAATGATATCGACACCTACCTGTCAGCCCCTTTTTAACTTACACTTCCCATTAAACCCTTCTATACAGCATGAGGTTGAATCAATGTTCACTACAAGAACAAATTGTAGAAAAACTCCAGGATACTACTTAATTACTGGGCGAATACTTAAAGAATTACCTCCTAAAGCTATCAGATTAATTATGCTGATCTTCCATAGTATTCTTCGGACGGAAATTTTCCCATCCTAGTGGAAAGTCGCCCAAGTGATCTTAATCCTGAAGCCTGGGAAACCGAGCAATGACCGTACCTCCTACAGACCTATAAGCTTGCTTCCACTGCTCTCTAATTTTTTTTTGAACGCCTGTTCCTTAAACAGCTCCCTCCCATCTTTGAAGACGCAGAACTCATATCCGAGCATCACTTTGGTTTTCTGGGTGCTCATGCCATAATACAGTAGATTCACAGAGTAGTGGACACCATCAATGCTGCCTTTGATGATATGAGGCCTGGTTAACATCAAGGAAGACTGCAGTCCTTGATGTCAGCCAGGCCTTCGACAAGGTCTGGTATAAAGGTTTCTTATTCAAATTAAAACGGACCCTTCCCCACCCATTCTACAGCATTATCGGATCCTACTTGGAAGAACGATACTTTCAAGTTAAATTTGGAGATGCTCCTTCGGACCTCTATCCAATCAAATCCGGTGTGCCTCAAGGTAGCGTGCTGGGGCCAGCTTTATATACTTTGTACACAGCCGATATTCCCACTAGCCGCAACACAACCATTGCAGAATATGCCGAAGACACGGCAATCCTCGCCACACACCATGATCCTAATCTGGCCGCCCAATCTCTACAGCAGATCCTTAACATTGTCTTTAAATGGTTTACAAAGTGGCGATTTAAATTAGATAGTCAAAATTCGGTGCAAATCACCTTCACCAAACGTAGAGGCCTTGTCCTTGAGGTTACAATAAATAATGAAGCATTACCGCAAACAGATTGTATGAAGTATTTAGGACTGCACATCGACAAAACCTTAACTTGGCGAACCCACATCTGGATGAACACGAAACAGCTCAACCTAAAATTCAAATCTTATTACTGGTTACTAAGTCGTAAATCCATGCTGTCACTCTCCTGGTCTATAAGTCCATTCTAAAACCTATCTGGAGTTATGGAATCCAGCTCTGGGGTACTGCGTCAAACTCTTGGAACGGTTTCAATCAAAGACTCTTCATACCGTCTGTGATGCCCCCTACTATATCCCAAACAAAGAAATCCGAGAAGACCTTAATATCAAATCAGTTGAAGAAGAAGTAGTGCAGTGCAGTGCTAAGTATCTTCAGTGATTGGAACTGCATCCCAATCCCATTGGACTGTCTCTGGACTTAAGCGCTTCAGGCCTTTTGATCTTTCTTATCGCTTTTCAGTTGTACCTATTTGTTCTATATACATATGTAAGAAAATTTATTAGGAGGAATGCCACTGTGCGTTTGCTCCTCATGTACATTCCACTGTAATGTACTGCCTTATAAAATCTGATTTTTTTATTGTTGTATTGTTTGCAAATAAACGTAAAAAAATTGTGTAGTTGACCCATAATAATTCTGCGTGGTTTTCTTATTTCACATGCGCTATTTTAGCATGCAGTAATCGCACGTGAGCTAGTGTTTTGCTAAACTGCCTAATTTAATAAAATTTGTAATATACAAAGATAAAATACAATTCTAATTTTATATAAGTGTGTGTTGGCAAAAATGTCGAGCTGAACTTCAAGGCGGTTAAAAGCGAAGAAGGAATCCTGAACTGTGGAAACGTAACCAAAATAAACTTGAACGTGCTCGTGGTAAATCCTACACAAGTGGATTTTGCAGTTGCAAATCGAAGTGTTAAAAAGTTAAAAAATGTACAGGATATCTACCTTATGGGCTTCATGACTGCTAGTGCAAAAATTGTGCTTTTAAATAAGCTTGTGTTAGAAGGAAAGTCTCCAAAAGATATATAGGGAAAACATAGCAATCGTCCTCACATGTTAGTTCCTGAATATCTTACTAAAATTAAGGAACATGTCGATAGTTTCTCTTACAAAACATCGCCCTACAGTTCCAAAAGTCTTCATTATTTGAATGCTAATCTTCCTGTTAAAGCTATGTATTCCTTATTTCTTAAGTAACACCCCGATCTTGTTAAAATAATCAAGTATGAATACTAGGTACTTGAAATACTTCAAAGAGAACTACTGCTTAAAATTTGGTAGACCCCAAGTTTAAGCGTTTAAAATCAAAACTGTTAGATCAGCATCCGAATGATAACGCAAAAAGGGTAATAGCTGCCGAAATCATTGTGCATAAGAGACGCTCTAAAAAGTTTTATTTTAAACTACAGGAAATTGAAACGAAGTATGAAGAGTAACCGCAAGTTATGGGAATTACTTTTGATTTTCTGCGATTGTAGCGAAAGAGTTGTCATGGACGTGTTAACAAACCTTTAATTAATTTCATTGCTGGAATTGCTCTCAGATGGAGTTTTAATTTAAATAATATTGTTTGCGTATCATGTAGGTGGAACTCAGATACGTGGTTTTGCGGAATCGTCAACGATAGCATTATTCTGTGCATCTAAAGTATCAAATCTTTATATTGCTGAAACTGGTTTACATTTTTGTTGAGATGAAGTAGTCTGTACAAATGACAAAGCATCTTTATATTTCTTTCTCCAGGCAAGATCAAAACTACCAAAGAAACGTCGAAGAGTGCTTCCAGTCGAGCAGCCCCGACGAAAAAAGGTTGAAGCAGCTACAAATAGACGAATGAATGCCATTAAGCATCACCACCCAGCAATTTTCAAAGACGCTTTCGGCAGCGCAAAAGTTGGTGAGTATACATCAGTGTTTTACATAAAAGTATAAACTTTTAAGTCCCTCCCTTAATGTTCAATTAAAGCTGTAACGACCCGACACAGTTTTAAGCCTATACAATATTTTACAAACTCATGAAATGGTTATCAATTACGCACTCCTTGCCTAACGAATATCAAAAGTTAAATTTGTAACAAAGCACAAGTTAAACTGGCGCCATTACATACAAGATAATTATGTAGTTAATTAGAGTATTAAACAAATTATTAAGATACGTTGTTACTTGAAGTTGAAAGCAAAACTGCAAAGCTGAATGGTGTCAACATTAAGCGAACGGCTGAAAATCTACTTCAAGGGCACTTAGCCGCTGTAATTATGCTGCATTCTTCGTGTCAGGATAATGACCGTTTTCAGGAAGCGTATTAAATTTATGAAGGTGAAATACAAACGGCTTTAATTTTTTAGCTTAATTGTGCGAACTTCAAGTACTACGAAATATCATTTCACCGATGCTTCAACATCAAAAAACAAGGACTACATACATGCGTGTTCCGTTTAACTTGTCTCCCCTGAGAGTTATGTAAAAAGTACCTTTATCTCAGATATATGTTGGGATGCGATACTTTTCTATTTTTCTAACCTTTCACGTCCGACGTATGCAAAATTCACCCCAGCCAACCATTATACGCTTAAGATATCCTCATTTACCGTTTTAGAAATCTGATAGCATTGATAAAATCAGTTTCACTTCCTTTGTTCGTTCCTACACCCAAAAAAGCTGTTGGCGTGTGGTTTGCAAACCGCTTAGTGTTATTAGTAATCTTTCTAGTTTTCCTTGTTCCTAGCTTTTTGAAGCCATTACGTTTCCATGGACAAAATTGTAAATTAATACGGAGTAAAGAGAGTCTCTAGAAGATATCTTATTTCACAGTATAGTTTAAGCAGCAACTATATTCAGCAGAGATGTCTGTGGAATTTTGAAGTTATGTATATTTTAATACCACAAAACAGTAAAATGTCTATGACAGTAATTGTTTTCCTAACACTTAATAATTATTAGAGTTTTTATAATTAATTGAGATATAAAATTCAAACTTTTAGAATCGAGTCATATTTTTAAAATGGACAACGCTTGAGCAATAGTGATTGGATTTATTAAGCACGCTCTTGCTTAAATGAATTTAGACAAAAAATTGCCCGACGCAGTAGTATTAGAGAACGATTTTTCATGAAGTACAACGTACTCTGATGACCTCAGAGAAACAGGTAGCGCATTACCTAAACGGAAAATTGGAAGACCATCTCTTTGAACTGAGGACAAAATTACCTAAGCCAGAATTCTACTGCAGGATAAACCAACTAAATCGATTTTAAGACTTGTACAAGAAATTAATCTTAGTTGTGGTACTTCCAGCACCATTCTAAAAAAATATTTAGAATTGTATTCATACAGACTACAAATCCATCAAGAGGTCTGACCTCCAGATTACAACAGAAAAGCTTTACACTGTAACTTGCTTCTTGAACAGTTAAACAAGAGTCATGTTTTGAAGTATGGAGTATGTGGCGGTAGCTCAGTTGGTAGAGCGCTCGCTTTCTGAGTAAAATGTCGATTCTGGCTTGGGTTCGAAACCTAAGCATTACTATACAGATTTATAAAAATCTTGTCTGCAACCCACCACACACAATTTCCCAATCCGGTTTTCAACCGTGGGATCTTAATGCTAAAAACCTTCTCTGGAATTTCTGTCGTTTGGATTTGACGTTAAATTGTAGGTAGAACACGTGGGTTCATATCTTAGCGCTGAGGAGAAGAGGGCGATCCCCAGCAGTGAGATGAAATGGTTGTCAATGAATGATGAATGTTTTGTCCTTGATCTTTTTCTTCGATAAATCTTGATTTTACTTAAATTGATACGTGAATTCTCAAGTAATGCGAGTTTGGAGCCCTGACAACTTGCATTCCTTTAGAGTTTAGCGTATTTACATTTTCATAATTTCATAAAATAGGTATTTGGGTAGCTTCATCACGAAAAAGGACTATCGGTCCTATACTTTTTGAGGGCACGGTAAATCCATAACGGTACAGATGACATCCTACAAAGAATTATCGACTAGATTTATGTTGACGAATTGGAATATGCATATTTTCAGCAGGATAATGCATGACCTCATGTAGCGCGAACTAATGTGGAGTATCTAACACAATTTTTTGAGGACAGAAAAATTTCAGCAGGTCTTTGGCCACCGAGATCGTGCAATCTTACTCTTTTAGACTATTTCTTGTTTCCGCTCCTGAAAATATTTATAACTTCTGTTTACAATCTAGAAGAGCTACAAGGAAAAGTCGTAGCAGCGTGTAGTGCAATAACATCAAAATTGTCTCAAAGAGTCTCCGAAAATACGGAACGACGAGTTATTTTGTGTTTACAAGGAGAAAGCAAGCATTTTCAACATTTCTTGTAAATTTCCTGTGTAATGCAGTGGTTGATTGTTACTTGTGAATTTATAAACCTTCATTTTAATTATACTATAACAACTAAACAATTGACATGTTTTTATTTAAATGAGTTTATGGCGTCAATATTAATAACAGTCTCTGTTTGATCTACAGAGATACCCATAAGTTCAGGACTGGGTCAGTGATAAGAGAGTCAGGCTTTGGATGTAATAGTCCAAATGCTTCCCGGTTCGTATCACTCCAGCCGCCAGAAAATTCAGCAATATCGTTAGTATCACAAAGCTTTGTATAGAATAAATTGCTTTAATATATGTTTGCGCCAATTTCCCTGCGCCGAACCATTCCAGCGTCAAACACTCCCTGCGCTTAATCGTTCCTGCCGCAAACCGGTTCTGCGCCAAACAGACCATGCCAAACCGGCCGCGCCGAAACATCCGATACCGCTTCAGAGAGCTCTTTGACTAAAATGTGGATCTTCAGAAATAACTTCAATTAGCGAACTTTCATTTAGTTCAGTTGTTGCAGTTTTGCTGTTTCCTCTTCCCTTTTTCATCTCCTTACTAAAGGTTGGAAATTATTACAGTTATTAGTTCATTCACGGTTGGTCTGAATAATTCAATGTTGCAGGAGCCATACCATTCTCTAAGGTTGCATAGCCAGGAGCTCCTTCCAGAGTTATAGCATACTGTATTTTGAGCCTTTCATAATGTGCCCGAAATACTATGGTGCAATACTTTTAACGGTTTTTACCATTTCCAGTTCCATATTTATTCAGTTGAGCTTTTCCACGTTTGTCAGTCAGTCTTTCTGTACATGATATTCACAGCATTCTTCAGTAAATTCACATCTCTGCTGCTTTCAATCTTGCCATATCTTCTACCTTTAATGGCAACGCTTCCAGCCCATACTATCTCATTGGCAGCCTTTTCGTCCCACTGCTGGACATCGGACTCTTCTCTATCACATGTTCCTCCTCAGCGCTAAGATAGAAACACGAAGGACCTACAGTTTAACGTCGAACCCGAACGACAGAAATTCCAGAGAAGGTTTTTAGCATTAAGATCCTACGGTTGCAAGCCGGATTGGGAAATTGTGTGTGGTGAATCGACGTTTTACTCAGAAAACCAGCTCTCTACCAACTGAGCTATCACCTCACCCTGCTATATCCATACTATAATATCGATAAAATGTAGCGTCAAACCATTCTCCTACAAATTTGAAACTTTAGTTGGTTTACAAGTTTTGCATTTTTTAAGTAACTTCTCCGGCGATTTGAATTTTTCTTCGTATCTCCTGTTTCTGTACTCCGGTAGAGTTAATAAAAGTTCCTAAATACTCTTTATAGTGGTGGCCTATTTTCCCTTAATTCTGCTTCTAGCTTCCGAAAGGTTTCATCAGGGTGCCTTCCGTGTGGATATGTTCGACTATAAAATCTTGCAACCGCCGAAGAATGTGTACTACATTCGCCAAAGATTAATGTAATACATACAACAGGAGCTGTTATCCATACCAACTGACATACTAATGCCAGCTAGACTCAACTATGAGCAACTGTTTGAGGTAGTTATTTCGATCCGTCAAACATAACGTTCAGGGGAGCTTTCACTAGGAAGGGGATCGGTTGCTTTCTAGACACACTGATCCAAAACAAATAACGGGGTGAATATAGGCATTAGGAACGCTGGTGTAAAGCTTTCCAAAGCCCTGTCCAACGCCTACCAGCTTTCAAGCGGAGACTCATGCCATAGATGTTTCTGCTTGAATATGCTTCAGGAAAGGCTATAGTAGAGTCCGAATATCTTATCAGACAGCAAAGCAGCTCTGAAGTGTTACACCTTTGATTCTGAAATTGTTTGGAAATAATTACAATCTATTAACCAGCAGGAACTTTTTTGTGGCATTGCAAAAAACCACATTACGACTGGGATCAGTAAATGGGTAGACGTTCAAAAGTCTACTCACTGACTAAGGCAGGCGAATAAATTTAATTATCATTAGCTAAACAGAGCGCGAGGATTGCTCGAAGTCAGCAAACAGGGGCAAAGGGACATCCCTTCTAACTGGACCTTTCCCAGTGCAGTACCATCTCAATTTAATGGACAAAACTTAGGATGACGTGTACATTCTGTGAAGAAGTGTCTGAAAAAGCGCAACATATTCTTTGCAATTGCAAAGTTATAATTCGCCAAAGGTTCCAATACCTCGAAAAGGTTTACACAATACCTGAAGAAGAAAGCAAAACAGCTCCTCGGAAAGTTATAAACTTTTTTAAACCATAAGGACTTCATAAAATACCTCAACAGGTCGTGAGGAGAGGCAATTTCTGCCTGAAGGACCCTCGATTCAATTTACAATGCTATACCGGTTTTTTATGCATTATTCAAACAATGTATGAGTGAAATGAGCTCTACTTAAGTAAGTAAACTGTCGGGGGTGTCAAACAAGCATCTCTGATTCATACTACCGCCAATATAAATTTATATAAAGTAGTATCTTGTGATATGAATCTTGGGTTACCTATTTTTAGAATGATAGGTTCATATTCTCCCGTCAATCACGTTATATTTCAGTGGGTTACATTAAAATAACCACCTTCTACCTAAAAAATGGCAAAGATCGACTACAGTTTATTTTTTTAGTCATAGGAATTCTGCATGAAATGTTTCAGTTCTAATCAATATACCATTTCTTCCATTTACTTAATACAATATTAAAATTCTATAAAATTAAATTACATATTCATCGAATAAATTTATGTAAAAGCAAGTGACTATTGAATTATTTCAACTTGAAATATTCGCTTCTGTATAAATTTTGCTATTAGGGTTTTTTTTAATTAGCTCCTCAAGTAGAATATAACGAAGCTCTCGAAACGCCGTTTTCAGTGGCATTTGAGTGTGATGTTTGGATTACAACTCATCCAATTACTGCGAAATCTGTATATTTTGTAAATTCAAGGAGATTTTAGGCCTTTTAAGCATTATTAGATAGAGCCGGAAGGTTTTATCCAGTGTTTCTCAAATTTATCTGGAAGTGTTACCCAAGGTGTGACAGAAAATAATTTTTTTTTTACTTATTTTATACACTTAATGTATAATGAATTACCAACTACAAAATACATCTGCGCTTGGGTGCGTAGGGTAAGGTCGGGTAAATCGTACCACTTCTTAGAATTATGGTTATGGTGGATATTCCAGTAAAAATTACGATAAATAAAAAAATCGATTTGTTAGAATACATATTTGTTTATAAAAATAATATTAATTCATCAGTAAATAACAATAGGAACATATAAGAAAAAATAAATTGCACAACGCTGCAAAAGGTACGATTTCCCCAACTCGTTCGGTAAATCGTACCTACGGGTGGCTAAATCGTACCTACATGCTATATAACATGGAGATACAAATTTAAGATGCAACAGTTTATTTACATTCAACACAAATAAATTTTTTTGTACCAGCACTCGATGCAGAACAAATTTGGTGGACCTTACGGCTACACTTTAGACACCGCAACATATTTTCAATCAGGTTTTCTTCGCAAATGAAACAATACCATTCAGTTGGGTTCACCTCTATTTCCACATCTTTTACTACAGTGGTACCTTTATGCAATGGGTTTGAAAATTTTGAAGGACCGGCTTTCAATTTAATAGGGACATCCACTTCAACGTTTTTCATTCGTTCTTGTGATGGTTTTGATGTGGTAGCTTTGGGACGGCCTGGTTTATTTTTCATAGGAGCAGCACTTGTTGAAGGTTTGTTCAAATTTCGCATTGCTTTTAAGGCTTTTCGCTGACGATCTTTTTGTCGAGTTTCCAACTCATTTTTGTATGGAGTACTGCTCAAAATAACTGCAGGCTGACACAGCTTACGTTTCTTTGTATTGCTAGCTTCTTCTGGAAGAGAAAGAATCTCTTGCACGGATACATTGTTTGTTGGTTCTGATGTATCTCCATCCCTGTCAGAATTGTCTGTTTCTGGTGTAATTATTACATTCACGTCATCTGGTACTGCCTCTGAGGTCACTAGATTTCGCTCACCATCAACTGTTTCTGGTGTCATCCCATTCTGATCACCAGCAGTATCTTCAGTATCTAGTAAACCTTCAGCAGCCACAAAATTGGCATCACTAAATACGCCTCTATCCACTGGCCATACTCCGGTAACTTTAAATTCATTACTGATGGTTACTATGGATACAGATCGACAATACGCCTTGCTCAAGATAGCTGTCATATTGTATTGCGACACAGCACTTCCTGGGTTGGTCCTCAACCATTTCTGTATCGCTTGCATAAAATAGCTCTCCATGGGTTTAAAAAAACTTACGTCCAATGGTTGAAAACGATGATTGGTGTATTTCGGCAATTGTAGTAAGATAACCAAATTTTCTCTGGCTAATAATATAGCATCCAACGCTGTAAAGCCATATGCATCGACGGTTCTCTCAAGAATGTCAAAAAACTCGTTAACATCTTTTCTATTGAATCCAGTGGCTCTAGCTAACGAGACCTTCTCTGGTTGTCTGAGTGACAGGTATGGGTGGCGTTTTATGAAATTGTAGAACCACGCTTTGCCAGCCATACCTCTTTCTACGCTAAAAGTATTAGGAATTTTATTTCGGCTGGCTAACTGAAAAGCAAGGCGACGAATATCACTTATAGTCAGACTAAAGAGTCTTTCTTCTAACTTTAGGATGTGCTGTGGCAGTTCTTCTTCCATTTCCAACGAAAATGTTGTTAAACGACCATGATGTTGTATATTGTTATTTGCTTTTTTATTTAGACATTTTAAGTTTCGCCGAAAAGTTGGTTTGGGAATATTGTAGCGTTTGCAGCATTCATTAAAGCCGTATTTATTTTCTTTAAACGCGTTTATGGCCAGTCGCATATCTTCCGTAGACCATTGGTTATATTTTCGTTTTTCATCAGAAGGCATTAGTTTTCTTAATTATACCCACGAAGGTAGGTAGTGCTGCAACAAAATACCTACAGTGATAATTGATAACATTCTTTAAACTTCCTGTCTTAACTGACTAGTTCGGCAAATCGTAC